>PVJX010027194.1:0-25084 GCA_004027295.1 Dolichotis patagonum | reverse complement strand
TCCTCATGTTCTGCGAAGGCAGGCAAGAAAGCAGGAGGATAACGGGATTTATTAAATATTCAGGAGGTATTTCATACACACGTGCAATCTAAACTCTCACATATAGGCTTACATATTCAACGTGAAAAGCACTAACATTATAGCATTGATCTTGTCTTCCAAATTAGGACACTAAGTCACAGGGCTCACAAGGAGCAGAACTAAGAGTCTAATCCAGCTCTGTCTACTTCCAAAGCCCTTGCTCTCTCTACCGCTCCAGGCAGCCTGCTTGAGGCTGAGCTAAACAGTTAAATCAGGAGAATAAAAGCAATCAGGCTCCAGTTTACTATTCCGGAGTGTTGCCTTTAAGACAAATATTTTGGGGTCATACAAACACAAGCACCATCTGTCAGTGAATGTGTTCACTGTCTGATCCTCTCTCTATCTGATGCACCACTGGCCCCTCAGCAGACAAAACAACCAAAGCAGCACTTTCTACTGGTTGTTATGGGCACAGTCATCTCATTAGCTTCTCCACAATAATCCCCAACTCTGAATTTGCAATACTCCAGGGTATTTCCAGTTACTGTAAGGGATTTTGAAAGATTCTTAAAAATTCTCAAAACCAAATTAGTGTCAGTGTACTTCAAGAAATAAAGAGGCTCTTCTCTAGACTTTTTGGAGTTGGAGAAGGCTGTATTGTGAAGCCCAGTGAGGTGAGAGGCACTGGAACTAGAGTGAGGGGAAAGCAGGTTCGTTTCCTGTTTCCTCATGTGGGTGGAACTTTCCCCCAAGAAATAGGTGAATCTGCCATTCTTGCTTGTAAAGGGGATGCAGATCTTGATGCTAATATATGATGCAGGAGAAAAATAACCCAAAAGTCTACAGAGACCTCAGAGTGAAAGATAAGAGGACATGACATTAACTTTGGTTTTTGAAGAGAAAGTTGGAAAGCAAGATTGTTACATTTGGGAGGGGCATATAAGTGCTCTTACTCCTTCATTTCTGTTTCTCTTGCCTGTAGTGGACTGAGCATGGTACTCTTTAACAATAATCCAGAACTGGACCTCAGAATCTTTTCAACACAACTCTCTGGAGAAGCACCTGAAACCTGTTGGTTGTATCCCTGATACTGAGCAGATTGCCAGTGAGGACACTGGTACACATTGTTGAATCACAAAAGGAATAGGATGGTACAGAAAGAACCCAAATACCAATTTTCTTCTTCACCATTTCTACACAATCCTATCCTTTTCAAAGTGCTTTGAATTTGGGTTCATTTTTATCACTGTCCACCCACCCATCCTTCCTCCATCTAATAGTTATATTACATCAAAAGAGACATTTATAATAAATTACTCCATGGCGGGAGCCTATGGTCCTTACTCTGAATTCACCACATTTCAACTGTTGAGTTTGGGTGCACTAAACCTTATCTTGGTCCATTTTCTTGTCACCCCCATCAAAGAATGGAGACTTTCTTTCTCAAAATTAGGCAAGACTTTGTGATTGTCTGAACCAATGAAATATGGCAAAAATGACACTGCATCGATTTGTCCTAAAAAGCTAGTCTTAAGAGATATTAAATAATGACAAAATGTTGCTTCTTATTGGCTTCTCTCCAGTATTCTCAATTTTGGCATCCAATTGCTATGTTATAAGGAAGCCTGGGCTATATGGAGAAGATATATGTAAGTGTTCCAGCTGACAGACCCAGCTAGTATCCAAGAAAACTGTAAGAATTCACAGCCAGACCTGTGACTGAGCAAGCCCAGAATCGTCCTAGCTCTTTCCTTCAAGGTGCCCCAATAATTCCATTGGCAAAAAAGACAGTAACCCCTGCTCAGTGTTGCTGCAATCAGATTTGTGAGAGAAATAAATGTTGTCCTTATTTGAAGTCACTGAAATTTAAAGTGATTTATTTTGCAACATGAAATAGCCAGATCAAATCTACTGATTAGCTGCTAGAGATTATGTAAATGGTGACACTCTGTATCTCTATACTAACTGGTGTTACTGACCAGTCCTGGGAGTTACAAGTGAGCACGTGGGTACCCACAAATATCCCAGTTCCAGAAATGCAAGGGTGATAGCTTAGTTCACTCAGTTTTTCATTCTCAAACCCTTGCCAGTTGGGATCAACTTAACATTTACAAGCCAAGAAAACCTGGCTCCAGTGACCTCCATTAAATTTCCATGAAGTTCCAGACAACCTACCTTCTCATCGTCCTTTCTGGATCCTGCTTTACTCAAGCAGTTTTGTTAATGGGTCATTTCTCTGATTAGTGTGTCTTAGCACAGCATGTAATTTCTTTTTCTAATGTTTACCACAAAAACTGTATAAGACGTGGAGTGAGACCCAGGCATTACTAGATGTTTAGGCAAACTGAGGTGACTTATATTTGAAAACTAGGTATTAAATTTCAAAAATCTCCATTCTTCTTAGCCACCCATCGTGGTGGCTACCCCACCCTATAAAATTTCTATAGAATTCTATCTCTCTCTTCTTCCCCTCAACATTTTCCCCCCTTAACTTCCTCCTTCACCAATTACCCCCAAGATTTTTACATCCAAACATGGTGCTTTTCCTTCTGTCATGTAGGTCAGTGGCTCTCAAACTCAACCATATATCAGAAATATTTGGGAAACACAAATTACTAGACTCCCAACCCAGGATACCTGGTTTAGTAATTCTGAGCTGGGACCTGAGAATCAGCATCTCTAACATGTTCCAGAGAGATGCTGGTGATGCTGATTGGGACCACATGTCAAGAACCACTGGTACATACCATACTTCTCCCGTATCTGCCTTGGCTAATCAGAAAAGAACATCCACCTACTTATTTGCTCAAAGGTGCTTAACAGCATCCAAGAAGTAGCTCTTCTATAGGAATCAGTTATACTGTTAACTAAAACAATTTCCTACTCCAATTAATGTGAAAGTCACTACAAATTAATCTGGCTCAAATCTGTCTCTACAGATCTCTAGTTGAGTAATGTCGAGCTACAGTGTTAACCTCTTTGACTATAGTTTCCTCATCTGTTACACTATAGATAACAATCCTTACACTTTAGAACTGTATGAGCATTGATAGGGAGAGTGTTTAAAACACTCAAGTTATTTCCCATTTATTCCACAAACCTTGCCCAAGCCCCTATTGTCGTTCAGCCACTTTGCTGAGGACTGGAATGAGACTGAAGGGGCTGACGCCACACAATAGGTAAAGGGATGAACATTAAACAAACATGGGTTTTCAGGTTTATGCCAGAGATGAATTCTTGACGTCCTCTTATAATTCAAGGCTAATTCTTTCTAGAAATAAATGTAAAATGGATGAAGGGTTATAGGGACAAATAAATACACAAGGATTATACAATAATGTGCTATAGTGCTGCTTTTTATTTTCTGAGCATTAGCACAAATATTTTGCAGAAGCTTGTTCATATATTAATAGCATATCGTGGCAGCTGTGTGCTTTTCCTTGTAGCACACAGCTGCTCCTAACTTCTATCCATTCCAAAGCTATTGATTTTTCTTCTGATATATTCTCCATCACTTGCACAGACATCATCACCTAATGAACTGTAGGATACCTTTGTTGTAACAATTATAACAATTGAATGTTAAAACAATAAGATGACAGACACCAAAAATCACTTAGGGATGTTCAGGGACAGTAAACAAAAGGTCACAAAAGCTGTTGACACCAACAGAGGTCCAGTTTGACAGCTAACAACGTAGCACTGCCATGTGGCCCAGAAAAAACACATTTCTCAACTTAATGAGTCCTCTAATCTGTGATGGGCATTTCACTTTAATTGTTGTTGAGAGACTTGCATTAGTTTAGATTTTGTACAGAAAGTAAAAATTGGTGTTTTCATGTTGCATGGTTTCAGATCAGTGTAATGCAGATTTCAGTGAAAAGTGTCTGCCCTGTAATGACAGTGGTCTCGTGGAGATGGTGGGAGGTGTTGAGAGAGCTGAAAGCAAGGTCTTGGCCCAGTGTGATCAGCTCCTAACATGGGCAGTACATCCTCCAGGCCTGCAGGTGCTCATTGTCTTCTGGGTGAACTCCTTTTTGCTGTCTCTCTTAGTTCTCATAAGGCAAGAACCCTTCCTGCCCTAGGACTGTATGAAATGAACTTTCATTGGGTAGCACCCACCTCCTGATCATTGAAATACTCCATCCCACAGGCAATCTCACAAATTAAGAGAGAAATACGGATCTTTCAAATACTTAAATGAATAGAGATTAAAGTATTACAAGTAGTTATTCTTTACCTGGTTAGAATATAACCTGCCAGGCTTGCTTTTTAAAAGAATGAAATATTTTTGTATATTTTTAATAGAGCCTTAGGATTATGATCCAGAATATTGTCAATTAGGGTTTGGTAATTAAAATTAGGCTATATCAAGCATTACTCTAGAAAACTCATTTTTGAGAAGTAGGACTGTGCCTTTTCATTGATATTTTATATTTTCCTTACCAAGATTTCAGATACAGGTAGAAGGAAAATGTTTCCTAACATTATTTAATCCAACCATGCTTAAGTTGTAGGGAAAAGGCAGTACTTATTAAGAATCCTGACAGGAGAAGATGTATAAAATGTGTTTAACATTGGGTGATCCCTGAGATCCTGTGGGAATATCTAATATCCATTTAAAGGAATTCAACAAAAGCATGTGGCAGAAGAGTCACTCTTTTATTAATCTGCACTTTGTTCTTTCTCTATCTTTCCCATCTCATTCCACAAAGAAGCCCAAGGCTTCATGTTCTTTTCTCTCAGATGTGTTTAGCTGGAGAGCACAAAGCTGAAGCCAGTTGCAAAGACCATCCTCCCGGCTTCTGTTCTGCCATCAGAATTATTTGAGGAGATTACATTAGTCTCCCTAGGGAACAAGGGGAAAAAGCTGCCACTCCAGGAGTAACAAGAGGGAAGAGCTAGAGGATCCTTTAGAGATGAAGTCAGGGACTGGATGATCCCCTGAACACAACCTCCAGAAGTCCCATCTTTCCAAATAATGGTAGGAAAATATGGGAGCATAGTTGTTGAACTAATGATGAAAAGATAGTCTGCTAAGCACGTGAAATATCCAATGAAAACTTCAATGGGTCAGACGTCAGACCCAAGGATAAAATAGAGTCCAAGAGAAGGACTTCTGATCTGTACAAGCGCCTTGTACCTGCCTTGCAGGTTTCCTCTGCAGGGAATTAGAGAATGGATGTGAGCCTCATCCAGGGAGCTGTCACCTGGTATCCAGGCATAGCTGGAAGAGGTGGATTAGGACAGAGGTGTTTCTGTGTAGAGCACTTTCAACACCTTTAAGGAACAACAAACAGAGCATGGGCCATCAGTATCTTAGCAGCAAGCAGGACAGCGAAGACTAAAGTTCCTCCTCTATGATTCTATCCCAGGCAAGATATCACACTCTGTGAGCCCTAGAAATCTGGCAGAAACACCCACATACATAACAACTACCCCCTTGTGGACCTTCATATGTGACTAACCCTAGGAATCCACTTTAGAGGAATCAGACCCTTACTAGAAAACCTTATTATATCAGAAGTGGCAAGATGATCTCTAGATGCAAGGCCAAAAGCAAGCATAGCTTATAACTGTTAGGAATACCAAGTGCTGATGATGACCTGTCTATCCCTTAGGGGACCTAAAATCTAGTATTAAATAATTAATTTGATAACATCTGGTGGTTGCTCACTCCTCAAGAATTTGTAGGGCTTAATAGTGTGCCAAATACTACACAAAAGATTCATCATGAATATGTTCCTGCCCTCCAGGGGCTCCCAATCTACATGAGGAACCAGATGAAAATTCAGTAGAGGGCTAGGGATATACCTCTGTGTCACAGTGCCTGGCTGGCAAGAATGAGGTCCTGAGTTCAATTCCTGGTATCCACAAAAAACAGGAAAAATTCAGTAGAAACCACAATATGAACGTGTTTCCATGAGAGCCTTTTTAGGAGCAAAATAGCCACTGACTTTGAGAAGCTATTAGTGAGTTCTTGGTTTTTACCCAAATAAAATGCATTTCCTGTTCATGATAGTTTCAGCTTTTCCAGAATTTTTCAGCAATTTTTTCTAAATTAAGAGTTCGTAGATCTTTGAATAGACTTCAGCAGTCAGTGATATGGAGAAGAAATATATCATATTTGAACTTCTTGTTAATAGTTTGAAAATTGTTATCTGTGGAAAATATAGATTTTTTTTAATGTGATTTTAAGGCATTGTTTCATTCTGTTCAAGGGTAGAAGGCCATGGGATATTACTATAAATTGTCAGGTAGGAAACTCATCATCCTTGTCATGCTTTCTTTTATTTTTTTTTAGATCACGTGCCATTAATATGAGCATCAACCTTTAAGAAAACATTGAAGAAAATAAGGAAGAAAGCATGTTTCTTTTGACTTACCTCCTAGTGTGATGGGCACCAAAAATCAGGTCCCTCTTGAGCATGTTTCTTGCCCAGTGGAAGCACAAAGCCTGAAAAGTCAAAGAAACAACTGGCATCTGTCTGTCTGTCATGGAATACCTGGCTTAGAATGGAACCTCTTCATCAGAAGATAGCTCAACTCAGACAAAAGGCAGAATTTTATCAAAACAATAGAAATATATACCAGACACCTTGGACTTAGGTTACTCTGCAACAAGGCTTAGGCATTAGCCAAGCAAAAGAAACCTTGGAACTGGGCAGACTTTAGAGCCAGACAATTGCATTTGTAGTTTGAGAGGAGAAAAAACAGAGTTGGTGTCTCTGACAAGAACTGTTACCCTATCCAGAGTCACTGGCTTTTCTTCTGGGTAAAGGTCTCGGGGATATCAGAGCCAGGTGAGTGCCAGTCAACATGCAACTGAGTGAATGTGTCAGCAGTTCTCAATGTAGCCATTATCTAGCGTTGTATGCCTATGCCCATACTTGAGCCCTTTTGAAAGCAGCAGATAGTTAGGACACTTTTGGAATAATAGCAGTTTCTTTTCTAAGCAAAGCTTTGAAAGAAAAATGTTGGTGTCATGGTACAGACAGAGCACATTGCTTTTCCACAGAGCCTCCTGCTTTGCCACTTTGTTAAAGAAGAAACACCACACATCACACTGACATTGTTTTCTACATCCACATGAAATGGACAATAAGTCTAAAACAAGCCACACACACTTCAACCTAACAAGTCGAGGATATGAATCAGGCCTCCCCAGAAGGACTTGTCAATAAACAAGGGATGACATTCACTGGATTTCTTAACTACAGAATTTGAAGCAACTGACTAGGCAGAAATATTTTCCCTCTTAAGTGACTAGCAAATCCTATATAAAGACTTATGTGACAAAAAAAAGTTCACTTGTGACTTTGCTGACTTGATTGACATTTTGATCAGCTGAATGAACCATGACTTTGTCTCAAGTCAAACATTTTTGAAGCTATAAAATGTCAAAGTCTTCTAACCAGATTACCACTATGGAAGAGGTGTTAAGTAAAAGACAGTTATGTGCTCCTTGCATTGTTGAAGAAAGGGCATTGGGAAGCCAGAACAGAGAGTAGAAAGGCTGACTACTATGCGGGTACAGAAACCCTTGAAGATTATTTCTGTTGGGTGACCTTAAAACTGAAATACATGATACTGATTATTCTTCATGACAAAGGCAACAATTATGATTCAGATATGACAAAGCTGACATCATTGAATTGAAAACAGAGAAAATTACAATATACAGATTAACCTTAAATTCTCTTTAGAGTCCCAGTGTTTCTTCATATAAGCCTACTCTCATTTGTCAAAGTAACCTGTAAAAATGTAGAAGTTTTTGTTAGTAAATATTATTGAAAGTTAGAATCTTCTATCCTTGTTGTCACCAAAATGAAGTCTAAATGATTGAATATGAGATATTTGCCCTATCATGTTATGTACCAAATATCCATAATTTCAATATCTCATTCTACTCAAACAGCAGCAATCTTCTTATGAGAGAAATTGTTTAAATAAATTATATTTTACTTTTATTTGCATATTTTTGTATGGGAAAATTTTTTCCAAGAAGTGACCATTAATTTCTGCATGTAACAGTGATGTTAAGAGGATGATGACTCTTTTTTAAGTATTGTTTTAACATTCTGACAGTGTGAAATATATATTTCAAAGCAGACAAATTATGTAATATATTTATATGTATTTTTTCTGGAGAACTCACCTGTTGTTTTTATCAAATGCTTACACATATCCCTAAAAAAGAATTAAGACTCACTCACCTAGTTAAATGTGCATTTTCTGATGGTTTTTAAACTAGCATATATATCAACCCAAATTTATATTTGGTAACTTTTCAGAAAAAAAGTATGCTTTTTTTCATGAACAACGTATAGGCCTCTGTTCAAATAAGGTTTTTATTCTCCCCACAATGGCTGTTAAAGTCCATGTCTACATCTTTGAGTTACAGGCAGTATTACTAGTCCTAAAAATTCATAGTATGATTACTAGGGGATTTTAAAATGAAATGCACTTAAAATAATTATCCCTTAAAACAAATATTTGGGAATCATAACATATTGCCTCTCAGTTCTTTATAAGTTGAATAGGGAAAAATAAAGACTTAAAGAAAATAAAAATGGATGAAGTCACACATAGAGAAGATGTTGCTCAGCACAACATTCTCAAGGGACAAAGTTCATGCTCACATACACTAAGGGCATGACATGTGTCTGTCCTCATGTGTGTGTATGCATGAGTGTGTGTGTGTGTGTGTGTGTTTGTACGAGTGTGTGAAATAAGCAAACAGCAATGATTGCTTCCAGCCACATGCATGTCTTCTAAAGTGGAGAGTCAGCCCTGGTGATGCTAATGGACTGGAACATAAATATTGGCAAGCAAGTTGTCAAATAGAAGCTTTTAAAGGTTAAAAATTTTCAAGGAAAATGTTAACTGCAGTTAAAGGGCTAAAATGGTCTTAACCTGACCTCAAAAATCTAGAATTTTTACTTGAAGTTCTAAATACCGAGGACTCATATACTAAATTTAGACTTTCTAGTGCTGCAACTGGCATTTTGGAACATTTGGTCCATAATGATAAATCACACTTCCTGAAAACAGGGTTAGAAAGGGATTCTCAGACATAACCAATTAATATATTGGCCTCCCTAGCAGCCTGGGGAGCAGAGGTGAGGGTGCAGGATATAATGAACCATTTAACCACATTTCAAATAGCAAGTGTGCTGGCCTCTACCCAGAGCACCCACCCTGATCCCCACCCCACACATGCAGCACATCATTCTTGATTCTCAAGATTGTACCTATCCCAAGAACCCGTTCAATTTCTACCTTCCTGAGGCTTTCCTCACTGTCTCCCTAAAACCACATCAATCTTTACCTTCTCTAAATTCCTCTATATTCTCCACTCTCAGTCCTATTCACTTGTTAACCCATATTGCTATCTTTTTTACAATAACAGCTAACAGTTACTTGAATTTTTACTATGTGCCAGTACTATACTAAATGCTTTACAAGAATGACTTCATTTAACCTTCACAGAAACCTGATGATGTAGTTTTTATTATCATTCACAGAGGAGAAATGTTCATATGAGGAAACTGAGGCTTCGAGAGGTAAAGTAACTTTCCCCAGGTCCACAACTAATAAATAATAGGGAAGGCAATCAACCAGGTTGTCTGGCTCAAATGTCTGCCTCTGTAGCAGCAAAATGTACAGCTACTGGTGTCTGATGTGCATACACTGTCTACTTAGGTAGATTTTTAGGATCTTCACAGCACCTGTAAAGCACTTACTTCAAATGAAAGCCCCCACCCAGCACTAGCATTGTGCTATACCTATAATCAATCAGTACTTATTGAAGGAGTAAATGAATTAATAAGTGAATAAAAATCAATGCACCATCTGCAAACTTCAAGGAAATGTAATTGATTTGGAACTCCAAATAGCAGGCAGAATCAGGAGAAAATGTTCCTGTTACTACATTTGACAATAAAAAGCAGATAAATTGCTGACTTGCTGTTCTTGTGCTCAGCCCAGAATTTGAGCTGAGGAATAGGTCTCTGTGGACAATAATATTCATCTAGCTTTTTCACTGGGAGCTCCCAAACCGATCCTTAGAATATACAAAGCTCACTGGAAGAGAGTGAAATGGGGCAGGAATTTCCAAGTGCCAAGGCCAATTCTTCCCTAGAATCCAACACTTCTCAAAAATTCTGTCTGTCTGTCTCTTTCTCTCACATACACACATCCATACACAAACACATACACACACACTCGTACACATAGAAAGATGATTACCATTAGTTGTCTTCAATACTTCTTGTTGAGAGTCTAGACTACAGATTCACAAACTCAGTTGAACAGAAAAAATTCCACATCCTGGGCGCCCTCCAAGTTAACTGACTCAGAGTTCAGGCCCTGGGATGCACCGACAGTCACCCACCTGATTATAACACATAGTTGGAGTCAAGAACTACCAAAATCCAATCCAAGCCCTGTGTACCAGGACCTGGGTCACACAGATGTGGGCATCAGAAAGAAAATTTGCAGAATAAAAGAGTCATAAAACAGTTCTAAATGCAATAGTAAAAAGTGGTTATAAGTCTACCAGGAAGTTCTCAAACATGTATAACCAAAGAGCATCTGTGAGCTCAGAGAAGTGCCCGACTGTACTGAAAATTGTATAAGTGTAGATAAATGAGATGGGTGTGTTTTACACAATGAGGAGCTGAATCAAACCGTGAGGGCAGGCTGACCCCTTCTGCCTTCCTCTGTATCCTCTCACTATCTCCCTCTGTACTCTCCCAGGTGTCTCTAAATGACTAGTAGCCCCTGAAATCTCTAAACCCATTTGAGCCCTATAAAGAAAATAGAAGTAGCAATACCTCGGGCTCTAATATAAAAATCTAAACTTTCTGTGACTTTTAATCAGAAGTTAAGGAAGACAGAGATCTTTTGCCTTGAATTTGCTCATTAGTAAATTATAATAATTTGTATTTTACCAATGATTGTAAAGATTCTTGTACTCATTCAATACACATTTGTTAAACACCTACTGTATTCCAGGCAAAGTATTATGTGCAGAGACATAATGATGAATAATCACAGACCCATATCCTGTTCTTATAAACTTCACAGTCTAGTAAGGCAGATGGACAATGAAAAATAGCCATACAATTAGTATGTAATTGCCCATGTAGATGAATCTCGTGAAGGAAACATATACCTAGGTGCCATCAGAACATGTCACAAAGGAGAATAGCCTTGTCTAAGAGTTAGGAAAAGCATCCCTGAAAAAAATCAGTGCTTAGAATGAAATCTGAAAGATGCATAAAAATTTCAAAGGAACGATAGAGAAATCAGTCAGGAAAAAGCCAGTGACACAGAAGTGAGTCCAATACTGAGAATATCCAAAACTATACCAGTGTATCCTGACCACAGACACTGATAGAAAGTGCGCACCACAACCACAGAGGGAGTTGGAGGTTGTTGATCATATATAGAAAGAACAAGAAGATGCCCCAGAAGGCACTGACCTGTACCACTGGCTTCTTAAAGAGATGTGGAAAAAGAACTAGTGGAAAAAGAACAGCTATGGAAAGACCAGTAAGTTTGTCATGAAAGTAGTTCATACCAGACATGATCAAGTTTAGTTTTGAATATATAGAACTTGTGGTGCTAGAAGAAAATTGAGTTTGAGATAACATATGACACATGAAGGATTACTATTTAGGTAATGTTCCATAGATCCCAGGTATATAGAAACAAGGCTACTGTCTGGGAAGGGAAAAGTGAATACATCCCATTCAACACTTCAGCCTAGATCACAGTACCAATGCCACTTTCTCCAGACCCATCCATCAGTGCAAGAAGGCAGAGCTGAGAGCCCGAGGTCTCACTATCATGCCCACAATGAGCATAAGTTGAGACCTGGAAAGGAGCCAAGAGACCAAGTCATACTGAGATACTATCCTGGAGTTCAGGAAGCAAGAACTTACCTCCACCATTTGGATGAACTTACAATTCCAAACCTACTAATGAATAATAAATCTCAGACTCAGAAAGCATCGTCCGCTAATGGCTGAAGATGAGGAAGGCAAAGGCCATTTTTCTTTGGTTGGAGAGAAAACTAGTGAGAGTTCCTAAAATCATAATATAGGCAAGTCACATGTAACCAGAGCCATGTATGAGAAGAAACCCTTTCCCTGACAATCTGGCCTGAGTCTCCATAGTGAAATTTACCTTCTCAGAAATGTGATTCCATTAAGATTATAGAGTGAGACACCCTGTAGGGTCTGGGTAGACCCTACAGGAGGTTCATTGCACAGGAGCTGTCGGCACAGGAAGTTAGAGACCCCAAAGGCTCCTGACACTGTTACCATAGCAACTAACCCAGCTCTGCACCATTTTATTCGCAGACACACACACACAAAAAAACCCAGTTCAGTGAACACTGTAGGGAAGTGGAAGCAACATAGATTAACCAGGCTATCTTCTAGCCCCAAGCAATCCTCAGGATAAGACCTTGCATTAGGCAAAGGTCTTCACTGTGACATAGCAGAGGATTTGTTAAGCTCTTTGGATCTCACTGGGCCCATTTAACTTCTAGAGTGGGGATAAAAAATTACTCTTTTCCAAGCAGCAGACCTGAAGTTTCGCATGAACTCAGTTTGAAGTGGCAGTGGATACACCACAATAAACAATCATACAGAGCCACTTTCTTCATTCACTGAAAAGTCAGCAGGCTAAAATGAGCATCTTCTGATTACTGACTAATCAGATGAGAAAATGGATCACATTTTACAAGGAGAAAAATGTCTTGGAATTGCTTTGAGTGTTTACATGTATTTCACATGTAGGGTTTTATTTCTTCCCCTGATAATGGGAACAAACAGTGATTCTGAGAACTTAACCAGGAAAAGGAGCAAATGTTTGTCCAAAGGAACAGACCATTCATTCATTAACTCAATTCATATTTATTGAAGACTTACTTTGTTACATGGTTCTACAGAGAGGACTAAAGTGAGGACTCTGCACATACTTCAACATTGATTTGATTAAGAGTAAATATGTTATAAGCATGTATGAAATGTCATAATGAAACCTATTATTATGTGCTAATTTTAAAAAGAATAAAGATGTAAATTATACTTATTACTGTGTATTGTGATAAAGTAAACTATAATTTGCTCAAAGAAATTGGAAGCTAAATCACATCCACACAATAGTACACAACATGTGGCCGGCCCTTCACCATACTGACATGAGAGTCCACCATCTCCACCCGTAGCTGTCACATCACTGTAGGTAACATGGTAGGTCTCACAGGCTAGGTGTGGAAGTGGCATGAATTACTTTCACTTGCAACCACTGGAGAGAATTTGACCCTATGGCCTCATCTTCCCACAAACAGTGTTGGAAATGCAGTGTTCTTAGGTACCCGTGTGCTATTCCACAGTCTTATGGTCAATGAAGAGGAAGTGAGCAAAATGTGGAGAAAACGTGACCATTTCCAGAAATAATAAAAACCTATACAATATTTTCTAGAAACAGAGACAAGAGAATAACTAGAAAATACCTACCATACTCAAAAATATTTCAAATATTTATGAATTATTTAATTGTACAATAAGGAAATATTTAATTGTACTTCTAATTCAATAAATTATTATTCATAACAACAATGAAGTATCATTTGCAAATTGCCAAAAATAAAATAGCAATAGTGGTTATCACTGGCAAACATCCAAACAAAAGGGAAACTCATTCTCAACTGCAGAAAGTACCAATTAGTAAACCTTTCTGAAGGACAATTTGGTAGTATGTATATAGCAGGTTTTTAAAATCCCAACTATAAAGGAATCAGTTATCTGATAGTATGGTTTTCATCTATATTTTAACCTCATTTCTAAGCCTCCACTTCCACAATTCCAGTTACCAGTAGTCTCTGATTTAAAACTCAACTTTCTTAGCAAAAAAAAATTCATCCAATTCAGAGTTGCACTCTGCAAGTGGGCTCTATATACTGGAAACAAATTCCCCCATGAAGCCTCCAGAATTAGCTGAGCCCTGCTAATAATTTTTTAAACCCTGACCTCAAGAACTCTAAGAAAATTAGTTTGTGTTGTTGTAAACCACTGCATTTGTGGGGATTTGTTTCAACAGATCTGGAAACTATATATAGTCTGATACCTGGAAGTACTGTGCTGCTGTAACAAATACTTTAAAATATGGCTGTAGCTTTAGAGTCAAGCAATAAGAAAAGGATGGAAGAATTTTGCTGAACACAACAGAAAGGGCCTAGGTTCCTTGTAGAAACTGTTGCTAGAAACAGATGCTATAGACTCTTCCAGAAGAGGTATCAAAAGGAAAGTAGAAGCACAGGGAGAAAATCTATATTAGAAAATACCTACATCATCAAAATACCTACACTGGTAGCAATGTAAATGCTAAAGGTGTTCCAGATGAAAGCTGAGAAGGAAATGGCAAGCATCGCATCAGAAACTAGAAGAAAGTGGATTCTCATTGTATAGTGGTACCAAGCTTAGCTACATTGTGTCCTATGATTATATGGGAAGCAGTATTTCTAAGTGATAAACGTGGTTATTTAGTTGAGGAGATTTATAAAAATGTATTGAAAGTATGACCTGGTATCTTCTTACTTCTTATAGTAAAGTGCATGAGAAAAGAGAAAAATTGAGGAGAAATCTATTTTTTTTTAAATGAACGAAGACTTGATTCCTTGGAAAATGTCCAGCCCATCCTGATTGCAAAAGAAAATTAAGATATTTACCATCAGGAAAACTTATTCTGGAGGGAAAGCCAAGAGTGTAACTAGACCACTTTTTCTCATGCTCCAGAAGTATAAAAAATAAGAAGTTTTAGTGACACAGGGATGAGGCATGGGAATCATACCCTTAGCCATCCTCAGCAGAAGCCAGGCAAAGTGGTAGAATTATCCAGGAAAAATCTGTGGAGGAATGTCTTGTCTACTGGGGTCACCATAGCACACATAAGAGATCCACAAAGTTTTTGAGAATGTCATATTAGAATACTGTCAACCTGAACTTCTGGGGTTTGAGAGAGTAGGAAACGAGAGACATTTTAGATGTCCACAACTTTACAGGTAAGAAAATAAAACAGTTCAACTGTGAGTATGTGCTACTCATCAGAAAAAGGAAGGATAACTCAGAGGACAGAGCTCATGGCCCAGAGGATACAGGTAAAAATGTACACGATGTAGAAGATAAAACTGAGAGCCCAGAAATAGAACACAAAATCACAGATTATTCCTAGATTTTTTTAAAGCATACTGGAGTTTTCCTGATTGTATTTCAAAAATCCTTGAAATGATGACTTCCGTGGTCCTTTTATTTTCTCTTTTTTTGAGAGACAATGTCTTTAATTTTTAGATGACTGATCCACCACTGGATTTTGAGAGTAGATATCTTGTTTTTTTGTTCCATAAACTCACAGAGAGGAATTCTGAATGAAGATTAATCATACCCAGCATCTCTCCCATACCTGATTTAAATAGTTTGGATGATAGATTTGTGACTTTTGATCTGATATTTATAAATAATATCCAAAATGTATAATAGATATTGTGAAAAGTAAAGGGAAATAAAGTGGTCAAGAGGAAAGAACAACTGGGATAAAGGAAAGGAGAAAAGAAAGAAGGGAAAAGATTATATGTGTACATGGATACATATATGAGTTTATGTATACTCATGCATGTATAAGATAGATAACTATACTACTAATGTCTATTATCAAAAAGAACAATTTGTGTTTTCAATGTTTGATTGGTCATTTTTTTCATTCCTAAGACTTGTAATCTAAACAACTAAACAACAATCTAAATACTTTTAGGATAACAATATGCAATATATTAACTAGCGTTAATTTCCTATTTTTAAAAAATTCTGCAGAGGTATTATCCTTTTTGCTTTTAAAATAAAAAAATTAAATGATCTGATATTTAGATGAAATGTTAAGATTTGAGTGGATGTTACAATGGATTGAAACTGTGGGAGATGTTGGGAAGGGGTACATGTGGAGTAGGCATAAATCTTGATTCACCAGAGAGAGAACTGTGATGAGTTGAGTAAAGGTCTCGAAAGGTCCTAATACCAAGAACCTTTAAATATGTTACCTCATATGAAAACAGGCTTTGTAGATGTGATTAAATTAAATATTTCATAATGGAGACAATATCCTATATTATATGGTAGGTACCAATGCAACAAATAAGTCCTTATTAACGAGAGAGAAAAATCAAAGTTACAAAAATGTAAGAATGGAACTAGAAGTTCAAATGATATACTGTGAGCCAAGGAATTCATGTGACATCTAGCAACAAGAGAAAACAAGGAAACTATCTGTCTTGAACTCTCCAAAAAGAATACAGCCTCATTTATACTTGATTTTATAATTCTGGAGGTGAGAAGCATAAGAGAATAAACCATGAGGCTTGTGGTTTTAAACCACAAAACTGTAGCAAAATGTGTTACAGCAATGGCAGGAAATTAATATATTCCTCTTCCAGCTCTGATGTTGATGTACAGAGTGAAGGAATGCTACTGTTTTCCACGTGTGGATCTTGATCTTCACTGCCCTTCATGAGAGATGTAGATCAATTTGCCGCAGTTGTGTGCTGGTCCCACTTCTTCTTTGCCCACAGCTGCTCCTCAGCATCCCTTCATCCAGAGGACCACATAGGCTAAACACACTTGTCCCAGACCCATGCCCCACTGTGTATGGGAATATAACACAAAACAGATAGCAAGTTTTCCTATTTAAGGAAATAATTTAAATATGCACATCTATCGAGTTATTTCTTTCTGGTTTTGTTTGCAGTACTAGGGACTGAACCCTAAAAGTGCTGAGCCCAGCCCCACCACCATCACAGAGACAAAAGTTTTACCAAGTTGCACAAACTGGCCTTGACCTTGAAATCCTCCCACCTCAGCCTCCTGAGTAGCCTGGGAGTACAAGCCTGTGTTACCACAAAAGGTTTACATATAGCTAATTATAAGCATGTTATTGTTTGGAATTGCTAAAAAAAGTGAGAAGGAAAAAATTAAAAGTCTCCTTAAACTGGGGTAAAGCAGAAAAGGAGATGTGGGAGGAGGATGGGTCCCTGGTATGAGGGAATGGAGATCCCCAAGGAAAGGAACTGTGTGTCCTCAGCAGCTTCATTGGGCCATGGTCATGGCTCAGTCCTGTGGCACCTCTACTTCTCTCTGCTCCTTTCAGCTTCTTTAAGGATGTCACAACAGGGCCAGTATCACAGAGCTGGCTACCAACATGGCAGAGTTTCTGACCCTGGAGAGAGCAGAGAAGGTCTTCAGGCAGGGCCTAATAACCGTACAGTGGGGGTGCCCAGATCTCTCAAACCATGGTAGGCCAAGCTGACAGGTAGCCAGAAACATTAACTGGAGAGGCAACATGGCTAAAAAGATCAGACCTGGCCTGAGCACCAGGAGACCTACACTTTACCACACTTAAGAGAGATAATTTAAAGGGCATAGACTTAACTGATGCCTCGTTTCTTCATTCAAAATGATAGTACATTTTTTTCCCCACCTCCCTCTGGGCTTGCATGAAGAATTATTAGTGTGCAATAGAAGGAACAATTTTTCAACAGAAAATGAATGCTAATACTTGTGTTAAGTATGTGCTAATTTATTAAATTTGTTAATGTTGTCAAGGCAGGGAAAATGGAGCGAGGGTAGCATTGGGCCCAAGGTTACTGAAAAGCGTTTTCTTTGCACTCTCTGGCAGAAAGACAAGATTTGTATGTACAAAGCAGCTTGAGATCAGCAAGCTTGGGTTTTATAAGCAGTTACTGAGTCCATTCACTTGCTGTTTGCTTTGCACAGGTTACCTTTCTGATCCTTACAGTAATTATCTTTTGTTAGTAGTGCCATGATTATCCACACATCACAGTTGAGAGTGCAGAGGTTAAGCTACATGTCTGAGGCCACACAGTGTCAGCAGTAGGATCTGAATCCGGGTCATTCTCATTGCAACCCAAGCCATTTCCTTTACCCACAGAGCCTCCAAGCCTTTCTGGTCTTATGAAACAAACTGGTATGCTGTAGAAATTTGGAGCCAGAAGTAAGTATAGTGTTCGAATCTGGTCAGGGAGATGCCCTTATGGAAATCTTGAGCCAAACCTATTAAATATGAATTTTCAAAGGTCGGGAAAGACACTTGAGCCACAAAGAAAAATTGTATTTCCCAGGCAAGAAGGCAGGAGTGTAGCGATTTATAGGTTATAGTCATAAAAACAAATAGCCGGACCACAGTCATGGCTCAAACGGTTTCAACAGATTTGATGAAGAAATCTGGCACCTTCAGGGTATTACTGACTCTTTGAGGTGAAGGTAGAATAGGCAGGACCCCTGCCACAAGCTGAGACCCTATACCAGAGACACTGACTTAAAGGGAAAAGTCTAGAAATCGCAGCCATCCATGTAATTGCGCACATATGATGTGAGCATTGAGCTTCCTTCTGAGAAAACTCCAGTTCTCTCACAGTTTTCTTTCTTAGCCAAACAAGTCACTCAATATCCTGGACACCACTCAAATATTAGTAAAAAAAAGAAAATGGAGCCCATAGATGTCTATGGAGCAGGGCCTAGTGATCTCATGAGATTTCTTGAAGTTTTGGAGGTTTCAATATACAGTGCAGAGAGATATAATTGGTTTGGTCACACAACATAACAAGGTCTGGCCATAGCCTGGAGAGCATAAGCTGATGTTGATGAGATTTGATGGGCAAAAAGTAGTACTGTATTTTAAGAAGTCTGAACTGAGAGTAAAAAAGATAAAAGAGACTCAAAATATAAAGAATGGAGAAGAAAACATTGACTCAGAGATATGTGTGGAATTAGAGGCTGTCTCCAAGTGTTAGTCACTTAAGAAATTACTCAAAAGCTTACAAAGACTAAGAACTTGAATACATATTTTTCCATTTTTCTCCTTGATTTAATTATACATGCACATTGAATATCTATTATCCAAAATTCTTGAGACCAGAAGTGTTTCAGATATCAGAATTTTTTTCAAATTTTGGAATATTTAAACAAACATTCTGAAATATTTTGAGAATGGACCCAAATCTACTCATGAAACTCATTTATTTTCATGTTCACCTTATGCAAATAGCCTGAAGATAATTTCATACAAGTTTTTAATAATTCTGTGTATGGAACAAAGTTTCATGATGTGAAATTTTCCAATTTTGACCTAACATCAGCCTCAAAAATGTTTTGGATTTTAGAGCATTTCAGAGTTTTTATTTTGCAGATGAGGGATATTCAACCTGCATTAAATTAAATATCTAAAGATTCCAAATATTAATGGCATAATAAATACTAAAGAATATTTTTTTAAGAAGTCAGTTCCAGTGTCTCCCAGTGCATTTGTCATACATCTTTGCACTGGTTACAGTAGAGCCTGACCCTCTTCTCTCCCATCAAAAGGGAGGAATACTAAAGGTTGGGGCAGGCTGTGAATCAAAGAGCTAGATATTCTCAACCAAGACAGAGGGTCAACTGGGACCTAGAGATCAGAACAGACAGCAAGTCAGATCTATGAGTGGTTAGACAAAAGAAGCAATATAAAGCACTAGCCAAGAAGATCATGAAGAAAATGCCTTGCTTAACCTAAATGTTCTTTCTTACTTTGTGCTGGAGATGGGCTATCTGCAAGATATGAGCAATGTTAAGGTTTAGATTTAAATGTTCCCCAAAACTCTCTTGTGTGTGGAAGGTGATTGGATTATAAGGATGCTTTATTCATCAATAGAGTCAATCATTGATGAGTTCAAGAGCTGAAAGTACTGTACGAGAAGGGGCATAGTTGGAGGTGGGTCACTGGGGGTGTGACTTGGAAGAGTATATCTCCCTCCCGATCTACTCCTTTTTTCTCTCTTCTTTCTGGCTCCATGGGTTGAGAATCTTTTACTGTTTTTGTCTTGGAGTCAGATGAACATGGACTGAAACCATGAGCCAAAATAAACATCTCTTTTAAGTTGTACATGTCAGGTATTGTGTCCCCAGTAATGAGACAGTAACTAAGACAAGTAGCATAGGGTCACCAGGTAACATCAGGTTAGTAGCTACATGGAGGCTACACATGCAGAGAACATACAGTCTTGCATCATTTAATAATAGTGATGCATTCTGACAAATGTATGGGGATTTCATTATTATGCAAATATCTTAGAGTGTGCTGACACTGTACAGCCTATTAAATTTTTTTTAACTTTTTAAAATTTTTGTTAAAATCTAATATACAAACAAATGCATACACTAGCCTAGGCCTACACATCAGGATCCCCAATGTGGTCACTGCCTTTCACCACCACATTTTGTCCCTCTGGAAGGTCTTCAGGTGCAATAACAACACATGCAGCTGTCAGCTCCTGTAACAGTACCTTCTGGAATCCCTCCCGAAAGACCTTCATGGGCTGTTTTGCAGTCAACTTTTTTAAAAGTAAGAGTACACTCTAAAATAATGATAAAAGATGTAATATAGTATATTTATTAGTATAGCAAGTACATAAACCAGTAAGAGTCATTTACTGTCCTTATCTAGCTTCTGTACTGTGCATAATTACATGCGTTGTATTTCATGATTGGCAGTGTCTTTGGTTTCTTTACACCAGCATCAACACAAACACACAAGGAAAGTGTAGCACCATAAACTTACAAAGGCTATGATGCTATTATTAGGTGATAGGAATTTTCAGGTCTATAATAATATTATGGGGCTGTTCTTGTACATGTGGTGTGTTGTTGACCAAAACATGGTGATGCCGCACATGACTGCATTGTCACAATCTCTTTCTAATTAGCTGTATATTTTATTATCAAATTGTTGAGAATACACCCCCAGACTCACTTGTCAGTGCAGATCAGCACTCAGACACCAAGTAATCAAGGACAAGTTGTTTTACTTCTGTGGAAGTGTATAAGCATATTTTAGCAGGCTATAGCAAGCACACAACAGGAAACATCTTTTATTTTCTCACAGTGAGAAGCACCTGACCTTCTCCCATTGGCAGTTTGAAGGTTCACAACCTACCCAAATTGGCTAGTTTATGTGGCCCAAGGGGAAGGCCCGAAGGGGGGTAGGAAGGACTGCTAAGGGAAGGGAGAGTGGAGTCTGGAGAACCAAAAGTCTTTGGCTGTGGGTAAGTTATCTTTGCTGGTCAGTCATGTTCCCAGAATCTAAACGAAGCATGCATTTCTCATGACTCTGGTGAAGGGATAGAGGAGGGCAGCCTAGAGCGGACTAGAGTTTAAAATGGAGATACTCTCTTGTTCATATTTTTTATATAAAAGACCTTGTTTCTTACACAATCAAGGCCTGGAAAACACATGTGAGGACTTGGAACAGTACACATCAAAAATCCCTCAGTGGCAGGCCTGAAGAGTCCTCTGCATTCTCATTTCTTCCTGAGCCACTAGGAACCATTGGAAGGTTGGTAAAGTGTTTTCTCTCAGATTTCCTCTAAGTCTTCTCTTCTTTTCATTTGACAGAAAAAAAAAGAATAAAACTCATCATGCTGCTAAAGTGTGAAAATTCCATGACTCGCACTATTCTTCAGTAAAAGTAGCTCTTTCTCAACTCCTAGAGACAGCTTCCCTCCAGTGAGGTGTTTCTAGCACTAGCTGCCGGCTAAGTATTATTTGAAATTTACATTATTTGCCACCCAAGAAACCTGAACATTTTAAGCTGTTTCTGACATAAACTATTCTAGAAAGTCCTTCATAAAACATCCATATCTCTTGTCATGGAATATTTTACCCCAATATTTGAACAGAGATTTTGCAGTATAAATGTAAAGATGATCTCATAGGAATTCATGCTATGAGTATGCAAGAAAGAGCAGGGTTTTATGTTCCAGGGACCAGAAAGCAAAAATCTGAGAGCCTGCACTAGCTAGAGAGATTTTTTTTGTACCAGGGATCAAATTCATGACCTTGCACTTGCCAGGCAGGTGCTTATACCACTGAGCTAAATCCCCAGCTCTAGAGAGAATTTTAGGAAACTTGAGCAAAGCTTGAGAAGGCAGTCTTGGGTTGAGGTGAATGGTGTGGAAGAAGCAATAACAATTCTTTTCAGATTCAACCTGATAAAGCCACATCTTTCAAGGTATTCAGGATCTGGCAAAAGGCAAAGCATGGGATTCTTGGTGATAGAAGCAGCACATGCACGTCACCCAGGGCACCCAGGACTCAGCCTCCAGGGAGAGATGGGAAGAAAAAGGAGCCACAAGTTCAAACAGGGTAGGCTCACAAAAGAAGCTAGGAATGGGGCCTTCAGGAACTATAAAAGAGGAGGGATATCCAGGATTCTCTAAAGAAGGTCAGATAGTAGAATAAAAGAACAACTTAGAGGAGGACAAGAGAGTTTACAAACTTACCTCTGGTCAAAACCTCCCAAAAGGTACGACCCTGGTCTTAAAACCAATTCCACTGTCAAGGTGTAAGTAACATCAAATAGGTTGTGCAGCCTGTATAAGTCAGTTTACACATCTGAAAACATTATAAAGAATAATGGAGGTAATTCATATAAATCACTTAGTGCTGTATCTGGCATCTAAGTGCTCAATGATCTTTGCCAGTTTTATCAGGCAGGCATTATGACAGTTGTATTTATTGTTACTACTATTATTAGAGAACACAACAATGTCTCATCCCTGTTTGATCTCAGTGCTGAGCGCAGAGCCTGGCATGAAGAATTCTTTTGGTAAGTGTGTGAAATGATTGAGAGCAGAGCTGGCTTAGTAGGCATGCGACTTGTGGAAACAAACAATACCCTGCATTTAGAAAGATCCTGCACTGGTCCAGTGCTCTCCTGTGGCTGACTTGAAGTTATTAATAATTTGTGAACAGAGCCCCACAAACTATGAAGGGGGATAAGAATACAAGAAAGCTGTAAGAAGGAAAATAAAGCGTGAATAATTTGGGAAGGCAAGAAATCTTCTGAGAGGCTAGTAGGAGTTACGGTATGCTGAGAATTTCTTCTAAAGAATAGGGAGGCCTTCAGTGGAACCAGCAAATGTTCACATTTTGAGTTTCTATCAGGTCACATATTTGGCATTATATTGGAGGAACATGAAAATTGTTTATCCATAAAATTCTGGGATTTGATCAGTTCTTGATCAATAACACCTTCAGAGTTTGTATGTCTTACCTCTAGAAAAACAAAATAATAGGGAAGAAGACAGTTCATCTCTAACATTTTTTGCACACTCTTAGTCTTATTTTCTGTTATGCAAACTCGGAAGTGGCAAGCACAATGCAAAAGCTGATCAAAACATAGAGTGAATATTTAAACCTTAAAAATGTATTACATCAAGAGACATAGTGCCATTAATTGTCCTCAAAGTAATCCCCCTCATTTCAAACATACCTTTCCCATCATTCTTGCCCCTTTCTGAAGCACTTCTGGAAGTCGTTTTTCATGATTATCTTTATCAGGTGTACTCAAAAAATAAATGAATTCTGCCAAATGCCATCCAACAAAGATTTATAAAATGATTGTAAGTGTCCTCATCTGCTTTATTTTCTGGATCTGACACCGTAGAACTTTGACTCTTCCCCAAAGCCAAAGTGATCATGAAAAGTAAACATTTGAATCGATTAAAGGTATTGAAATGGTCATGAGAGAGCAATTGAGGAAGATTGCAATTCCAGGCAATTCCAGAATTGCTACTGAGAGTTGCAAGAATGGATAAGTATGTTTGAAGCAAGAGGACGTATTTTTTAATTTAACCATTCATTGTATTTTGTGATTACAATTCTTACCACAGTAATCTCACCATCACAAATCAATGTTTTAAAACTATATTTTCCTAATAAAAATAGATAATAGGAAATAAAAACTTAAATCTTTTACAAAAGGGAAAGGGACCAAAAGATGGAGGGAGGATGGAAGAGGGGAAGGAAAAGGGACAAAAGAATAATTAAAATGTGCTATGTTCATGTACCAACTTCCCGCTAGGAATGTAAATAATTATGTGCTCCAAACATGCACCAATAAAAATTTAACAATAAACTGTATTTTCCTATCAAAACATACAACTCCAAAATTTCACAGCTCATGCATTACCAAGCAAAGTTCTTTGGCATCTCGCAGACCAGCTGCTGCAGCCCACAATCTGGCCTTGCAGGAGTTGGTATCTGCAACCTCACAAACCAGTCTTTTTGGCTTCACACTTCTGCATATTAGATCATGTCACAAGGGACTACTGAAACAAACTATGTCTCACTTTTTACAACACAAGTAACTTTTTAAAACATAGGATGATGTGTTCACAATAGTTTCTTTGTTTGAACATCTGGATGAGTTATTATCTGCTGTCTGTATCTCCTTACGGTTCATTCACTCACCTGTGGCCTGTTCTGTACCAGCCACAGAGGCCCAGTGATGAAAGTGACACTGTCTGTTCTCACAAAGCTTATAAACTAAGTAAGACAACCCACAATCACACTGGTTCAGGACAATGGTACAAGGTAGGAAAAGACTTTCTAGATGAGAGGACACCTGAGTTGAGTTCTGAAGAACAAGGAAAGAGGAAGGATGTCCTGGGAAAAATAAGCAGGATAGAAGGTATAGACTCAGAGAACTTGACTTGTTCCTGAAGATTTAAGAGCTTCATTCAGTATTTCTGGTGTGTAGGGAGAAAGAGGAAAGTGCAGAGCAATACAGATAGGATCTTCTAGGCTAGACTGTTTGGTCTTTATCCCCAAGGTAGAAGGAAGCAAGTAAAGGACTTTTTATTTTTGTTGTTTTAATCAGAGAAGTATCCTGATCAGTGTAATGATGCCCATAAGCACGCCCCATCTGTTGCTGAGGGGGGAAATGAGGAGGTAAGAAAGGAGCTACAGGCTTGGGATTTAGCTCAGTTTGCATAAGCACCTGCCTTGCAAGCACAAAGTCATGAGTTCAATCCCTGGTAGAAGAAGAAGGAAAAGGAGAAGGAGAAGGAGAAGGAGAAGGAGAAGGAGAAGGAGAAGGAGGGAAGAAGAAGAAGAAGAAGAAGAAGAAGAAGAAGAAGAAGAAGAAGAAGAAGAAGAAGAAGAAG
>PVJX010027193.1:0-25084 GCA_004027295.1 Dolichotis patagonum | reverse complement strand
AAGATCTCTGGTTGTCTAGCTTTGAAATTTATGCTTTCTTATGTCCCATTCTGTTCTGTTTTGTTGTGTTTAATTTTACTCTCTTTTAAAATAAAATTTAAAAAATTTTAAAAATTGTCATCATAAAATGTTGAGATGGGAAAAAGAAAAAAGACACTCCTAGATTGGGTGCTGCTGGTATTATTATGTTTTCAACCATTTTTGAGGTTCACTTTCTGCTTAGGCCATCTCAGCACTGCCCCACCCAGTACCAAGCACACAGTAAACAATTAGTAAGCCTCTGTTAAGTGAATGAGTAAATGAACGCATGAGTAAAAACATTACATGCTCACTGTATCCGTATGTATTTTAGTGGGACAAGAGGACACTCTGTTCTTCCTGATATGATGCACAAGACAGTATAATAGTATCACAAGCTTCTTGCCATGGAATCTGAGCCAGCATTTAATCATTACCAATAAGTGATACATAATAAAGCATTTATGGGTGAAATAATATGATATCTGAGATTTGATTTAACTGCTCCACCAAAAAAAGTGAGGGGAATATAAAAACAAGAAGCTATTCCTGAGGTTGGACTACATTATCTATATGTGTACTAAATTCCTATGGAAGAAACTGCTTAATGTAAAAAGCATATTAAGGAACTGGGAGTGTAGCTCAGAGGTAAATGTATGATTAGTCTGTACAAGGTCTTGGTTTGATCCCTAAAAACTTCCATTAATAAATGAAACTGAAAAATTACATTAGTAAATAGGTAAAAAGAAAAATCAGTTATACAACCTCATAGCCCTTCAATAATGATTACTAACATTTTGGTCATGTATATTTTTTTATACATAACAGAAAAATATATTCTTGTTTTAAAAAATGCAAACAGGGGCCAGGGGTTTAGCTCAGTGGCATAAGTGCCTGCTTGGCAAACACAAGGTCGTGAGTTCAATCCCTGGCACCAAAAATAAATAAAATACTAAAATGAAATGAAATGAAATGAAATGAAATGAAATAAAATAAAATAAAATATGCAAACAATACAGAAATTTAATGTATAAAGTAAATGCCCTTCCTGCCTTTGCCCCCTCTCTGCCCAGAGTAGCCTCGTTTTCAGGGCAGAAGTGTTCTTCTAGACCTGTTTCGGTGCTTTTATATGTATATGTAATGCATGAAATGAGGGTTTTTCAAGACATAAAAATTATTATGAATTATTTTGTACCTTATTTTCTTAACAATATTTTGCAGATTTGTAAGTACAAATAGTTCTCCTTTCTTACAAAGAAAATGTGTAAATTATGGAGACATCATGTGTAAATTATGGAGACAATCCTTAACTACTTTCCAAGTAAGAACTATTTGCATTGTGTTGAACTGTTTGCCATTACAAACAATACAGCAAACAACTTCCTACGCACCTCTGTGGGTTCAAAAATGTAGGTTTCTCTAGAATGGACATGTAGGCAAGGAGCTGCTGGGTCCAAGAGGGCAGGTGTACTTTGACTCCTTATAAAGGTAAAGGCTTTCCCAATTTACTCTCCATCAACAAGGTCTTATCTTTCATTTTTTTTTTTTTGGTTTAAATCATAAGGTACTGCATTGTACATTATGATACATAATGGTATAAAATGGACTACACGTTTTAAAGAATAACCACAAAGTTCATGGAATTAAACACCTCCTCGAGAAAGAGAAAGAGAAAGAGAAAGAGAAAGAGAAAGAGAAAGAGCAAGAGCAAGAGCAAGAGCAAGAGCAAGAGCAAGAGCAAGGTCCCTGCAGGTGCCCAGGAGCCCACATACCCCTGCAGGCACACACAGAGGGGCCACCACCCAGGCCTATGGCCTTTTCCTACCCTCCTCACAGCCTGTCCCCACACATGAACTCCCAGTGTGCTATCTAGCTTTGGCTATGTAGCTTCGTTTTGTGTCATTTCTTTTGTTCACCAACGTGACTGTGAGATTTATCCATGGCATTATGTAGCTACAGTCTATTCCTTTTCATATGATATACTATTTCACTGCACTGCCATACTATAAAGTATGCATTCATTTTATTACTGATGGACATTTGGGTAGCTTCCAGATTGGGGTTATCACCAAGTCACTATGAAGATCCTTCTAGATATATGTTGGACACATGTGGAGAGGTTCTAAGGTCTAAATCTAGGAAAAAACTCAATGGACCAGAGGATAATAAGATCATCATCACTTTTTCTAGAAATGGGAAGCTCTTCTCCAAGTGGACATGCCAAATTACAGTGGTGGATCGAAGTTCTCTAGGTTCTTCTTCTTGCATGTATAGCCAAAGTAGCTTTTAAAGTGGATTCATACCACATATACGACTTTATAACCAATCTTCACATTTAATATGCTGAGGGATTAAATAGTCATGTATAATACTTTCATGGCTGTATAGTATTTCACTCTATGGATATACCAATAAAATCTAATGTACAGTTTCTCATTTTTCAGTGTACTGCTTTTGTAAATGATTCATTGACTCATACTTGTAATTACTTTATTAGCACAATTATCTAACAGAATTTCTGACTTAAAATGTATGCATATTATTAAGGCCTTTGACCTTATGTCAAACAGCAGTCCTGAAATTCAAACTGTACAATTTAAACTGTTTCCTTCATTGTTACCAATATTAAATATAATCACTTTGCTATAATATAATCACTTTGTCTCCCCATATCTGTGCACAGCTGGTTCCAGGACCACCCACAGATGCCGAAATCCAGAGGTGCTCAAGTCCCTTATATAAAATGATTTGCTATTTGCATATAACCTACACACATCCTCCTACTAAATTATCTCTAGATTATTTACAATACCCAATAAAATGCAAATATTATGCAAATAGCTGTTAGTTTTGTTTAAGGAATCATGACAAGAAAAAAAGTACATGTTTAGTACAAACCTAGTTTTTTTCAGAATACTTTTGATACATGTTGGTTGAATCCTTAAATGTGGACCCTTATAGAGGGCTAATTGTATGTATACACACAATTCAATCATTTATGAAACAGTATATCTATTCTCATGTGCAATTATTTGAAGATTAGTGAAGTTAAACACATCTTCATGTGTATTTTTAGGTTATGTGAATGCTTTCATGTTATTTACTTATTTTTCTATGGGGCATTTATCTTTTCATTAAATTAATATGTAAAACCTTTATAAAACCATTGGTCATAAATGTTGCCATTTCTTTCAGTTTATCATTTACTCTTCAACTTCCTCTACAGTTTCATTGTAAAAGTTCTCACCAGGTGTGGTGCCCCATGCCTGCAATCCCAGCACTTGGGAAGCTGAGGCAAGAGGATCACCATGAGTTCAAGGCCAGCCTGGGCTACCTACTGAGCTTAAGGCCAGCCTGAACTACATAGTGAGAGCGTGCCTCATAAATATAGATATGTATACAGGTATAGATATACAGAAACAGGTCTCCCCTTCCTTACTCCTAAGATTATATTACTAGTCACTCATATTTTAGCTTAGCAAGTTTTACATTTTAAAGTCTGAACTGTAAATACTTGTCATTTTAAAAAAGCATATGCATGTCCTTCATGTTGATGATCTTATGAACCTCACACAAGTTTTTTCTGTAACATTGCCATTTTTTGGATGTTTATTTTTGTTTTTGTTTTGAGACAGTGTCTCACTATGTAGTTCAGGCTGGCCTTGAACTCACTAAGAAGCACCAGCTGAACTTAAACTCACAGTGATCCTCCTGCCTCAGTCTCCTGTCACCACGCCCAGCTTGTTAATAACATTTTTGCAGATGATTTATGAGCATTTGACAATGTCTATTCTCTGGGGATAAAAAGTTTGATTTGTTGATTAAATCAAGCATGCTGATTATCCTGTTCAATCTCTCTCTCTCTCTGATGAGGTCTCTCTACGTTGCTCAGGACAGTCTAGAACTCCTGGGCTCACACAATCCTCCCACCTTAGCTTCCGGGACTACAGACACATGATAGTTCACTCAGGTCAATTCCTCTTTCTTTCTTTTTCTTTTTTTTAATTTGTTAAAGCCAAAAACAAAATGTTTCTTCAAAGTAATGTAGTTCTGCCAAATACTTATCACATTATATGACAGCTGCTTCTTTTTGTATTTCAGTGCTGTTATTTGACACTGAAGGGTGTGTGACTATTACAGGTTCACTGTGGGACCCATCTTTTAGCAACATAAAAGAATCAGTTTGGTCCCATTTACTATCTTTGATTTGAAGTGACTTCATCCTATAGTAACGCAATCACCCAGCTTTCTTTTTATTTATTTGCATTTACACAGGATATCTTTTACCATGCTTATATTTAACATTCTGAGCTGATGTTGTTCTTCAGTGTTGCAACTCCCTATGAACTGCTAAATCTACATAGCAAGTGATTTTTTTAAAATTTGTTCAACCTAACAAGGAGGGTTGGGGAGGAACCTATAATGCCCAGTGTTAAGAATTAAGATAACTTTTGATCAGCAAGTATGTAGTTCCTGCTGAGATCTGGCTGGCCCAAGTTTAAAAAAAAAAAAGGGAACAATTTCAATTTATATGTAGGGGCCAGGGGTATAGCTCAGCAACACAGTGCCTGCCTGGCAAGCACAAGGTCATGAGTTCCCTGGTACCATAAATAAAATAAATAAATACATACATACATACATACATACATACATACATAAATTTATGTGCAATTTTCCCTTACCAATGTAGAGATCAAGGAGCCTTGTGAAGTTAGATGTAAGTACGAGGTACTCAGAAACGAAACGCCGCCTTTGTGTCAAAGAGTTGATTTTTGACATAACAAGCAAAATTGCTGTCTTGGGAGGTGGCACCGTACATGGCACAAGACCCACGCATCAGGGAGCAGATAAAGTGAGCACTGCATGGGACACTTCTGTGACCTCACAGCACCACTGCCAACCGCTAGAGACTGAGCTCTCTAGCCACTGCCTCTCCAGCCCAGGGGCCTGGTGAGTCCCTGCAGGAACCTCACCATACATCCCAGGAGTACTCTGCACACAGCAAAGCTAAGTTAAGGTGGCTCTGTCCCTGGCCCAGGCTGACAGAACTTTGCCCTGCCCATGCACCTCAGAGGGTACACATGGCTCAGTCTTTCTTAGTTCCCGTTTAATATTCTGATAACTGTTTCAGAGGAAGTTTGGGGAGATGCATGTAGTGAGGGGGCGTGGCTGTAAAAAGCCTCTAAGGGACTTCTGGCGCCCGCCTTCCCTCGCCTCTGCCCACTCTCACCTTGCTCAGGAGGAAATGGCAGCTTTCCGGCATGCAAGGCCAACTCTAAGGCAGAGTCCTCCTGAGTCACAAATGGCTCAAGATTCAGGGGCAGGGACATGATGTACTGCCCAATCTGAAACAAAAGAAGACACTTTCAGCCTGACACAGATGCTCAGGAGGGACATTCAGATGAAGGCAACTGGCAGGAAGACAAAACTACTGGGTCCATGCATGCACAAGTGGGTGGCAATACTAGAGGGAAGGAGCACAGGTGTGTGGTAATACTATTTTTTAAGGTAACACCTTAAAAAAAATCAAAAGTAGTTTGCATAAGACTGTAGATTCATCCCTCTCAGGAATGGCCTTAGTGTTTTGGAATGCGTTCAACACAACCTACCTCAAATGAGGTAATGGAGACCAAAGTGCTTTGTCAAACTTAAAACACTGCAAATATGAGTTGTGATTACTGTTTACAGATGAAAACTCCGTAAGATGGTAATGTCAACAAGTATGAAGCTGACCAAGAATTCAAATCCTGTCCTCTGGATTGGATCTGGTTCTCCCCTTTCTAGATGACTTAACCAGAAAAAGGAAGAAGTTTTGTTTGAAAACAGCAGTTTATAATTACAAATCAATTTGTAGAGAAAATTAATATTGTTTCATAATATAAGCTAGAAAATAAAGACTGACCAATAAAACTCAACTTTGGTTGGTAGGGAATTACAAAAGGTAAGGTTATAAGACAATGGAGACAAGCCCACAATTAATACAGTATTTGCCACATGCTTGTCAGATATATCTGAAACAGTCATTATGGGTATATTTTAGGAGCCCATGTCTATTACAATTCATAATTGTTTCATGTTTTACAGTAAGTATATGCTTTATCTCAAGATAAGGTTCATTTTTGGATTATAACAATACATTTCTTTTTATTGTTGAGCCTTTTGGTTTTGGTTATTGGCATTATTCCATGACACTCATATCACTGACACTTAATTCTGCAAGCTACAAGTCAGAGGATATCAAAGTCAGATCTTCCCAATCTGGTCTCATGCACTATCTCTAAAGTGGCAAGCACCTTTCAGAGTGTGGTGTCCAGAAGTCAATGCAGACTCCAAAACCTACCCATCTCAGACAGCTCTGGGAGAGCTCTGCCTTTGTTTCCAAACATTTAACACGGGCTGGCCATGGTAAGCCCCAGTACCCAGTGGTGGATAGTGCTAATGAACAATTCTTTATTTGGTCTTCCTCTAAAGAGCTTCACAGATGGTAAAATAAATGTCCTTTTTTTCCCTTTCACTTATTGACTTAGTTACAATCCTTCAATCAAATTAGGCAAGTGGCCCCTTAACTCACTTATAACAACAACCACTGTACATTTCACTTGAAAATGCTAACATGTATATCATCTTCCCACAAGTCTGCAAGAAGCGAAGGATACTGCTCTCTGGTGTTGGAATTTCCTCATTGTAATTCCATTCCATTCAACAAGCACTTCTTGAGCACCTACTATATGCAAAAACACTAGCACATTCCTGTATTTGGTATACCTTTCATCTGTAACTAACATTTTGGCTAACTCCACTGAGCCAGTTTTATTTGAAATAAAGCTTCTTCAGTATTATGCCTGGCACATGTTATTTTTAATTTTTCTCATATTTGACTCCTCACGGGAGTGAGGAGTCATATTTACACTTAATGCTCATGGGAGTTGGGTAGTCATCAACAGCAAAAATGTCATTTAGACACAATGTTTCAATAGTCTGGCATCTGAGACGTCAATTAACTGGCCTTAGATGGCACAGAATGGCTCTTGGTTTTGCTTGGGAGTCCTGTTAATATTTATAGTATTCCTTGGAAATTAATGAGGAAAAGATGCTAATTGCCACACCTGTAGATATCTGTCTACTTTTTTTGTTTGTTTGTTTGTTTTTTGAGATGAGGTCTCACTATGTCATTTAGGTTGGCCTTAAACTTACTAGGTAACCGAGGCTGGCCTCGAACTTGAAGTAATACTCCTGCCTCAGCCTCCTGAGTGCGGAGATTACAGGCATGTGCCACCACACCTGGCCTACTATTCTTACATATTTAACAGATCATTCTTGACATCCTGTTTGGGTAAACTCAATGACACAAGAAAAATGTATAGCTTTAAGGTTTGACAGACTTAGGTTGAGTCATGTCTCTATCACTGCAATTCTGGGCAACATAATCTGTCAGAATCTTCTTGTCATGGTCTCTGAATTGAGGAAGAACTCATCAAAGGGCTGCTGTGAAGGTGAAATTACTATCATGGAACATGCGCAACTGAGGCAGCAAATTCCCACAGCACTGTCCTTTAGGTGACCAATGCAAGTTTGACACGTGCTCCTTTCTGGAGTCTAGGTCATCAGTTTCTAGAGACAATGACATCTACAATTCAGGAGGTCACAGCAGACCAGAAAGGGCCTTAACCCGGAGACACACCCTACCCCTCCTTACTTCTCTGGACTTCAGTTTCTCCAACCTTAAAATCACTCTCAAGTCCCTTCAGCAACATCATTTTTCTCAGTCTATTGAGACTATAATGTATATTGTCCTGATCCTAAAAATATGATTATTTGCACTGGTTATAAGAACAAGCCCATAACTTATCAGCTCATCAGTTCAGAAGAGGAAGCAGTAGCTCGCAAAACAGAAGGAAGGTGTCTGCCATTGCACTCCACAATGTTCCAGAGAAACAGGCAGAATGCCACATCCCACTGCTTGACAGTAGGACTGCCACACACTTCAAACTCTACAGTATTTACTCCCTCAGTTTCTCTGTATCTATTACAACAGAAGCATAACTCAGATAAACGGTGGATTCTGAGATAAGAGGACATGGGAGAGATAACCTAGAACACTCACAATTTCCCCACTGCGTGAGAGATGCATGCTTCGGGGTGTATTACCCTTGAATATAGTCTTTCTTGCACACACCAGCACTTCAGAGCAACTGAGCTGGGTGGACTGCAGGAAGGATGGAAGGAAAGGCCACATGTGGATCACTTGGGTGACCATCAACTCCCAGGGGTGAATGGGCAGGAAAGGGCCAAGTGCCCCTGCTTCCACATAGTTTGCCCTGCTCTCTTTTGATATGAAGCCTCTGTAACAGCAATTTTTCTGAAGTGATGCGTCTTGCTGCTGTGAGGTTAAGCATGAAAGCTCTCAGCACAGAGCCTGGCACATGGTAGGTGTTCATTAAATGTTTGCTGAACTTGACACATACACACTGCTCTTGTGAAAAGTCATGGAGAAAAATTGGGCTACCTGCTTCTTGATTTCTCAAATCAGAATTTCCTATTGGACACTCAACTCTGAGCCCATTGAGAGAGACAGAGAAGGAGTGAGAACATCTTAAGCTCTGAAATTGCTATGTAGCTCTGCTGCCTCAACTCTGAGATCTGAGTGTGGACTATCCAAAAACAAAGGTCTGGTCAGCACCGATGGGGTAATGACTATCTTACCTAGGAGGACCAGAATGGAAAAACAAGGTGAGCTCTGAACTGTGAGGACCACCCTGGAGAAGCACCCAGAAGCACTTACATTGCTGATGTACTCAAGAGGGGTGAGACTGAAGGCAGGCAGTTCTTCGGTCAGGGTTTCTCCAATGCCGGCTGTGTTCCAGCTCTAGGAAGGAAGAAGTTGTTAATGTTTCAGCAGCCAGGCAGCCACGGAAGGCGCCATGAGGAAGGACACAAAAACTGTGGTCTTTGTCACTGGGCACAGTGTGTAGTCAGAGCTGATCTCTGAACTACCAGCACTCAGCAGGCCAACGATTTCTTCTCTCCAAGGCTCCTTAAAGGCCACCGTAGAGAAAGCAGTGTTTGTCTATCTGTATCTCTGTGTGTGTGTATGTGTGTGTTTGTGTGCCTGTCTTTCTCTAAATTTCTGCAGACTCACACACAGGAATACCTGCTTAGCCCAGTTAGTTACTGGGTGGGCACCAATTCCTTCAGTTTATCTTATTGAGAATGCAAAAAAAGGGTCAGATATCCCCTGGTCTGAGTTTCTCTGCACACTGGTCATCAGTCACCATAAAAAAAGCTACTAAGTGTAGATAGCTCTACTAACCCTGACCTCCAATATCTGAAGAGGATAGGACACCTTAAACTTCTCCTCAAAGTCAATGTGAAACCCCCTTATCTCGGGAGGGAGGCTCAGAAAGTCCTGAGCCTGTGGCAGGAACAACCCAACCTCAGTCACCAAAACTACTCTGCCTCACACTACAACTACCGCTTTTATTTCTATCCACTTTTTGTCTATTTCTTGACTGACTCCAAACTCAGAGGAACAAGGAGGGGAACAGACTCCAGCAGCTGCCCTGTGTCTGCTCCATGCCCTCTGTAGGGGGAGGACCTCAGTACCAGCACATAGCTCTTGCCACTTAAAGTGGAAATGTCTCTGATGTCGCCATGTGAGCTTCTCCATCCAGTAAGCAGGTAAATCACCAGGACGTACATGCTTACAACTCTGGCATGGCACACTCTGGCACAGAAATCTAGCTTCTCAGTTCCAACTTGAGCCGTCGTAAAGCTGGCCTGGAAAATAAGGCCCTTTCTGGCTGGCCTCTGGGAGTGACCCCTGAGGTCACGCTGAAACTGCTCTGGTCAGCCACCTGATGCCCGATCTGGTTGCTTGAACATTTAAGTAGCATTCCGGGAATGGAATGACCACATCCACCTCTGGGCTGCCTGCCCAGGCTAAGCCTTCATCTCTCCCCACAGTGCCAACTCGATTCTGTCTCAGTTTCTTTGCTGGAGATGAGATCTTTTCATCCCTACTGTTGCCCCTGCAACTTTACTTTTCTAGACTCCTTGTTCTTGCTTGAGTTTCTTATTTCACTTCAAAATATCTTGTGTTTTTTCTACTTAACTCCCAATTCACTGAGAAAGAACACTCCAATTATCTATGCTTACTGAGTACCTATGATGAATAGTGTCTCCTGCTAAGCTTTGTAGAGAAGATACAAAGAAATACTTGCTCCTTGTTCCCAGAAACTTACCTGGGTAAGCAACATCTTGGAACACCGCTACCCTGCTCACCTCCACATCCTCCAGCCTGTTCTCACTTCTCCTCCCCTTCTCCCTACGCGCGCACACACACACACGCACAGGCTTCCCCTGACAGATCTCAGCACCGGATGCAAGGTTTTATACACTCCTGGGGAGCAAAAGCTCAGGGTGACTAAAGAAGGATTTGGTAGACAGTACTTTCCCTTTCACAGTGGTCTGCTCTCACTCTGTAGGGTATACTCCTTTTCTTATTTTAGTGGCCCTGAATTGGCTTTGCAGGGCATGTTTCTTTTCTTTTCATACTTTTAATAAATATAAAACCTCAGCTTCCAGCAAGATGGCAGAGAGGTAAGCAGCAGAGTAAACAGCCTCTCTGAGAGCCACCATCCAGAGGCTAGAATACAGCATCATAAAGAAGACAAGAAGGAAGGAAGTGGGTTCCCTGGACACAGGAAGAATCTAAAGTGTGAACTGAAGCCCACGGAGAGAGTAAAAAGAAAAACTTCAAATGACGCCTTCACTCTGAGACAGGACTCACTGCACAAGAAGAGCTGTTGGAACCTGGAGACACTAGGTTATAGTGATAGTGACAGATGGCCACCCCAGAGGCCTCTGCAGAGAGATGCAGCAGTGGAGGGGAGCAACAGACACAGATGACTGTACCAGCTGGTGGTGAGTACAGAGGACTCCGTCCTACTGCAGAGAGACTGCAATTAGCTGGGAGCCATTTTGCAGATGGGCTGGAAAAGCCCAGAACCCAGAACTGCTGCTGGCTTCCTCTAATAACTCCTAGCTGGATGCAGACCTGTGGAAACTGCTTGGACTGTGGCAAGCCCAGTGAGTTTGGCCTCAGAGCAGGCCTGCTGTGATTATCTACTACTCTGCCAAAAGAACTGCTGGTTTTCTGGGATAGAATGGCACAATTCAGGACTCTGTCTCCACAGGGTGTCTACTAGTGAAATCAGAGAGAATCCTGGAAATGGACTATTTGGTTTTCTTTTACTTTTTTGCTGTTTTGTTTTTTCTTTTCTCTATCTCTATCATTTTTTTTTTATGGGTATGAAAGTGGTTCCTAACCTCTCTGTGGGTGTGGTTCTGCTCTGTTCTTTCTTTAATCTCTTCCTTCTCTCTTTTCCTTTGGTCTTCTGCATCAGTTTTTCCAAGTTAGTAGGATCTCCCTTTGTCCTCCAACCTTATTTCTAATCTCTTTCTCTTCTTCCACTTCTCTATTTTCTCTTTAATCCATTTTACATTTTAACCCCAAGGGCAAAATTGAAACACTATGGACTTACACATTGCATATAATTATCTGGTTTGCTTTACATTTTGTTATATAATCACAAATCTAGTTCACATGGTTAACAGTTGCAAATTAAGGGTTAGCTCAGTTTATTGTTTTCTAGGCTATGTTTGATGCTACTGGTACCACTATAGCCAAAATTGACATAACTATTCTAAATAGCTGTTGGTCCTGATAATCCATGACTGAGATTAACTAAGGGTCACAGAAAATACGGTGGCACAGTGCCAAAGAACCAGGCCTACGCCAAACAAGCAACAACTTCTCATTTCCAACAAACTGAAGACATAAGATCTTCCAATAGAATCAAAACTCAAAAACCAGCTACACCTGGAAGATACCTCACAGAAGTAATCATCACCTAAGGGTCCTAAATACTACCAATAAAGCAACCCACCATAGGCAATGTATAAGCATCACCCCAGAAATTAAACTAAAAAAGAGAGAAAAGAAAATGAGAAGACACTTAAGCAAAATGCAACCCAGACATCCAGTTCACCAAACGCAAATCCAGGGGGCAATGAGGTGGGACAATTCGAAAGCCCCCACCAGGTCTCTCTGAAACAGAAACAACAAAGCAATTAAATTAAGCTCTGGAAAAAACAAAATCAAAAATAATCTCTCAGATAACTACAGATATTATCAAAATATACACCATGCTTAGTGATGTTAGAGCAGACACAGGCAAAAAAATAGACAAGCTTAAGCAAATTATAGAAGCTTAGCATAGGAAAGAAATGGAATACATAAAGCAGATTCAAGCAGATATCCAGAAGAATAAAAACTCCACTGAAAATATTCAAAGCAGATTAGGCCAGTGTGAGGACAGAATCTTAGTTAGCAACGAGGCAAATAAAGATTTCTCAGGCTGGGGATTTAGCTCAGTGGCTTAAGCGCCTGCCTGGCAAACGTGAGGTCGTAAGTTTGATCCCCGGTACCAAAACAAAAAACAAAAAAACAAAAAACTAAAGATTTTTCAAAAATAGCAAGGGACCATGAGAAATCAATCCAGCAGCTGCTAGATGAGACAAAGAATAACTTAAGGTTAATTAGAGTCAATAAACAAGCAGGAGATACTACAAAGGACATTTAAAAAATGTTCACAGACATCATGACAGAAAACTTTCCTGGTAGAGAAAATGAATTTGACATACAAATAAGTGAGGCATACAGAACTCCAATTAGCAATGACTAAAAAAAAAAAAACCTACAGTGAGGCATATTATACACAAGATTACAGAAATTCAACACAAGAATAGAATCCTAAAAGCTGTTGGAGAAAGAAATAAATCATCTATAAAGGAAAGCCCATCAGAATTATAGCTGAATTCTCAACACAAACTCTTAAGTCAAGGAGAGCTTGAAGTGAAGTACTTCCAAGTTCTAAAGGAAAACAACTTTCAACCCAGATTGATGTATTCCACAAAACTATCTTTCAAAACTGATGGAGAAATAAGATACTTCCATGACAAAGAACAACTAAGGAAATTTATGACCACCAAACCAGCACTCCAAAATGTTCTGAAGGACATTCTAGAAAGAAATAATAAAGACTACAACTCCATGAACCCCAACAGGAAGAATCCACCATGGAAAGCAAACAATTAGAGGGAGAGGGAAAAGGGGGGAGCCAAAATCAAGAAGATAACATGACGAAGATAAGTCAATACATATCAGTTATAACTATCAATATTAATGATCTCAATTTACCAATCAAAAGACACAAACTAGCAGAATGGATCAAGAAGCAAGATCCAACAATATGCTGCATACAAGAAACACATTTAATTAAAAAAGAAATTCAGAGACTGAAAGTCAAAGGATGGAAAACAATACTCCATGCAACAGGAACCCAGAAAAAAGCAGGGGTAGCTATTCTCTTGGCAGACAAAGTGAATTTCAAGCCAAGTCTGATTAAGAAAGATAAAGAAGGTCACTATTTCTTCGCAAAAGGAACAATCCAAGAAGAAGAAATAACAACCATCAATATATATGCAATGAACATTGCATCATACTATATAAAACAGGTACAAACAGACATGAAAAATCAAATAAGCCTAATACGACTGTATTGGGAGACCTCAATACCACACCGTCACAAAAACTAGACCAAAAAATCAATGATAAAACCTTAGAACTAAATCAAACTTTTGAATAAATGGACCTAGTAGATATCTGTAGAGTGTTCCACCCCACAACATCAGAACATACATTCTTCTCAGCTGCACATGGGATATTCTCCAAAATAGACCATATACTGGTTCATAGAACATGCTTAAATAAATGTAAAAGAATTGAAATTATCCCATGCATACAATCAGACCACAGTGCAATGAAATTGGAAATCCATGCCAAAGGAAACCACAAGAATTTCATAAACACATGGAAATTAAATAGACCCTACTGAACAACCAAGGGGTCACAGATGAAATTAAAGAAAAAACTAGACAATTTACAGTTGAACAGTAACAACAATACAATATACTAGAACTTGTGGGACACAATGAAAGTAACATTAAAAAGGAAATTTATAGCAGTAAATACCCACATCAGGAAAACATATAAACAACTTAAAAATGAACTTCAAACTTCTAGAAAAAGAAGAGGAGGCTAAGCCAAAAGCTCATACAAGGGAGGAAATTGTAAAGAACAGAGCAGAAATTAACACACTGGGGACTAAAAAACAATACAAAGAATCAATGAATCAAAGAGTTGGTTCTTTGAACACTTAAATAAAATTGACAAACCCTGAGCCAACCTTATCAAAAAAAGGAAATAAAAAGTCTCAAATGCATGCAATTAGGAATGAAAAGGGTGAAATCACAACAGAACCTGCAGAAATCCAGAAAAACATCTATACCTACTTTGAAAACTTACATTCTAATAAGATGGCAAATAAAGAAGAAATGGACAGATACCTAGATACATATGAATTACCAAAGCTGAATCAAGAAGATATAAAAATCCTGAGTAACCCAATATCAGTAAATGAAATTGAAGATGTAATTAAAAACCTATCAACAAAGAAAACTCCAGGCCCTGACAGATTCACTGCTGAATTCTACAAGAAATTTAGTGAAGACCTAATATCACTACTTCTCAAACTCTTTAATGAAATTGAACAGAAAATAATACTTCCAAATTCATTCATGGAAGCAAATATTACCTTGATACCAAAACCAGAGAAGGACCCAATTAAGAAAGAGAATTACATGGCCAATCTCTCTAACGAACACTGATGCAAAAATCCTCAATAAGATACTGGCAAACAGACTGCAGCAAATCATCAAGAAGATTTTGCATCATGATCAAGTGGGATTCATCCCAGGGACAAAGGGATGGTTAAATGTAATACACCATATTAATAGAGCCAAAGACAAAAATTATATGATTATCTCAATGGATGCAGAATAAGCTTTTGACATAGCCCAGCAACCATTCTTGATAAAAATCCTATAAAACATTGGAATAGATGGTCTATTGATTTTATCAATCTGATAAAAGCCATCTATGACAAGCCAACAGCCAACATCATACTAAATGGACAAAAACTGAAAGCTTTCACTCTAAAATCAGGAACAAAACAAGGATGCCCACTGTCTCTGTCTTATCCAACATAATCCTCAAAACTTTAGCCGGAGTAATTAGATAAGAGAAAAAAATAAAAGGAATAAAGATAGGAAAGGAAAAAGTTAAATTATCGTTATTTGCAGATGACATGATACTCTACTTAGAAGACCCCAAAAACTCCACCGAAAGGCTTCTAGATTTAATAAGCAAATGCAATAACATAGCTGGTTACAAAGTCAACAGTCAAAATCAATAGCCTTCCTATACATGAATAACAAACTCACTGAGAGAGAAATCAGGGAAATAATACCTTTTACAATAGCATCTGAAAAAATGAAATACCTAGGAATCAATCTAACAAAGGTTGTAAAAGACCTCTACATTGAAAACTATAGTACTTTGAAAAGTACTGCATTCCCACCAACACTGGAGAAGAGTTCCTTTTTCCCTGAAGCTCCTCCAGGATTTGTTATTGCTTGATTTCTTGATAGTAGCCATTTTTTATGGGATGAGGTGGAATCTCAGTGTTTTGTTTTGTTTTGTTTTGATACCAGGGATCAAACTCATGGCCTCACGCTTCCTAGGCAGGCACTTATGCACTGAGCTAAATCCCTGGCCTCAGTGTTGTTTTAATTTGCATCTCTCAAATGACTAGCAAGGTTGAACATTGTTTCACATATTTATTTGATGTTCTATTTCTTTATCTGAGAAGTGTGTATCTTGGATGCTCATTTTTGATTTAGGTATTTAAATCTGGGAGGACTGATTTTTTTGAGTTCTTTATACGTTCTTGATAGTAATCCTTTGAGGAACAGCTGACAAACATCTTCTCCCACGTTGTGAGTTGTTTCTTCACTCTCTTAGTGGTTTCTCTTGCTGTACAAAAGCTTTTTAATAAGATGAGATCCCAATTGTTGATTCTTTGTGACAGTTCCTGTACAATTGGGGTTTTGTTCATAATGTCTTCAAGAGTATTACCTACTCTATCTTCCAACAGATTTAATGTTTCTGTTTTAATATTAATATTGATCCATTCTGATATAGCTTAGTACATATGAAAGATACAGGTCCAGTTTTAATCTTTGGCATGTGAGATCCAATTTTTCCAGCACTATTTATTAAAGAGGCTATCTTTCTTCCAGTGAATGTATTTGGCACCTTTGTCAAAGATAAGGTGGCTTAGTATGTCTGGAGTTGTTTCTGCATATCTAATCTGTTCCATTGATTTTTGGGTCTGTTTTTTTATTTGTTTATGGAAATGGATAAAAAAGATGTGGTATTTTTACACAATGGAGCACTACTCAATCATAAAGAAAGATAAACTGGAGACTTTTATAGGTAATGGATACAACTTGAGACCATACTCGTAAGTGAAATAAATCAGACACACATGTGTAAACATCATATTATCTAGCATATGTATACATGTATGTATATAAAAATAACAGTTAAGATAGTTATAGTTGGGCTGAGGATAGTTGGGCAGCATAAGCGCCTGCTTGGCAAGCACGAAGTTGAGAGTTTAATCACCAGTACCAAAAAAAAGAGATAGTTATAGTTATATAACATAGTTCTCTGAGTTTACTGAAGAGAAAGATTTCTGCTGGTATTGTTTTGACGATTGAATGCAGATGTCTTGTGCTCTGGGTGAATCACTTGAGCATGAAAACCTACAATGTATGTAACACTGTTGCCCCCTGATTGACGTGTTTTGAAATTCTGTTGTAGTGTTTTTTTTCTTTTCCTCTTCCTCCTCCTCCCCCCCTTCTTCTTCTTCTTTTATCCTTGAAATAAAATGAATTTGGAAAAAAAAAAGAATTTGGCCACAGGATGCATGTGGTACATGAAGGTAGAAACAAAGGAGAACCAACGTTTTGAACATCCAATGAGGGAAGGTATTGCCGTCAACAAATAAATTTCTAGGGGAAGAGGGATTGAGATAGAGACAGAGACAGAAGAGATGAAGAGAAACCTTTAACTCACAGACACACAAAAGATACATCAGTCAATCTCACTTTGCAGTATTCAGAATCCTGATTCAAACACTTAAACTATGATATTATAAGATAACTGAAAATCTGAATGGTAATGGATAATATTGAGACTATTTTTTTGTCTTTTTTTTAGGGGTGGTGATGGTATTCTGAGTATTTTTAGAGTCCTTATACTTCAAAGGACTGGCCAGGAGATTGGCGAGGAGCTGACGAATGTTGGAGCAGGGTGATGTAAGTACATGGAATTCCTTATACTCTCTTTCCTTTAGGGTATGTGTGAAAATTCCCCTAGTAAAAAAGTTTTAGAAGGAGACAATGGGCCATTAGTAGACTGCAGAGGAAGAGAACAAGGCCTCACCAAGAAGCAAGCCCTCCCTGTGACCAGCACCATGCGTGGGCCGCCACTGGCAGGGGGGACAGCCAGACCCCAGGCCCTTCCAGCACGCGGGCTGGCAAACAAGAAGAGCCAATCCCCCACCCCCCACCCCAAGTAAATGGCTGATCGGGAGAAACACAGGGTGTGATGATAGCTACTGAGGTGAAATGCAATGTGATGCTTGTTATGTTTTGGTGTTTCACTGACCTTGTAGGTCTAGGGCCAGTGATCTGATCATCTGTTCAGAGGATAACAATACACAGTGTGGCATCTGGGGGGCTCTTCTTCTGAGGGTGGTAGCCACTGTTAATTCCCTATGGTCTTGTTTTGAAGTCCTGTATCATTTTTGTTCTTTTGTTGGATTGAGTTTTATTGTTTTGTTTTGATTTTGTTATATTCGATGGCATGAGCAGCTGTTTCAAAGACAGCAAATATATTATGGTAGCCATTTTGGATTTACTGATGTCTTGTTTTGAGGTCCTTTATTGCATTCATTGTTTTGTTTTTATTGGTTCTATTCTGTTCTGTTCTGTTTGATTTTCACTATGTCTGAAGGTATCTACAGCTATTTTGAAGACAACAAGAGGCATTATGGTAACTATTGTTGATTTTGTATTGTTTTGAAGTCCTGTATCACTTACACTGCTTTGTTTTGATTGGTTTTATTCTGTTTTATTTTCCTTGGTTTTATCCCTTTTAAAATAAAAAAATAGAAAAAATTAGAAAAGATTTTAACTCGATTAAAAAAAAAGAGAGACTATGAGGTAGGGATGTGGCTCAGTGGTAGAGCTCTTGCCTTGCATGCACAAGGCCCTGGGTTGATTCCCCAGCACAAGGAAGGAAAGGAAGGAAGGAAGGAAAGAAGGAAGGAAGGAAGAAAGGAAGGGAGGAGGAGAACAGAAGGGAGAGGAGGGGAGGGGAGGGGAGGGGAGGCAAGGGAAAGGAAAGGAAAGGAAAGGAAAGGAAAGGAAAGGAGAGGAGAGGAGAGGAGAGGAGAAGAGAGACTGCTATTGGCCTGCTGGGACTGGGAGGGTTGTCTGACTGGGAGAAACCACACCAGAGCATGGCTTTGTGAAGATGCCTGCAGCAAGCAGCTCTGCTGAGGAAGATGAAAAGTTCAACAACAGTTCAGGGATGTTAAGAAGTAGAACTAAGGCACTGGCTGTGCCAACAGGTGGCGAACACACAGAAAAGGAAGGACAGTAACAATTTGGTGGTTCCCTGGCGAGATGGGTTCAGCCAGGAAGGCGAGACAGTGACAGGCAGAGAACCAGCAGCGCATGGGGAAGAGGGATGGGTCTTGTGACACCAGAAGTGACGCCATGCAGAAGGACAGGAGCAAGGGTTGATGTGGGGGATAAAGAATAGTGTTGTTGCCACCCACCCCAGAGATAAGCGCTGTGGGCTGAAGATCAGGCAAAGGCTCTGGAGAGGAAGCAGGAAGTGTGCATCAGAATGAGCTCAGACATCGGAGACTGGGAAAGAGCAGGGTGGAAAAGTTCACAAAAAGAGTCAGACAGAGTGCCCTGGATTAAGGAGAGGCTTAATGCAGGCAAGAAAAGTACACTTGAAGAGGACAATGGGGAAATGATGTAGTGTATGTTTAACTGTTCAAGGCTTACTGTAAATATCTTTCAAATGGGCTTTTCTATCCATCTGTCACCAGGTAATATAAGTAAATGTCAATAATTTATTCTGAAATTGAATATAGTGTTGGTTTATAATCTTACAACATAAAAGGACACTATCATTTACCAGCAAATGTTGAAAACAAGCATCTACTAACCAAGGTTTAATTTCCAAACCCTCAGGACCCAAGTGTTTGCCTTTGTACTGTGTGGTGTGGCCTGGCTCCCAGGGGATTCCCTCTAATCGTCAAAGCTGGCCACATGTGTTCTCGGCAACCAGCAGGGTTGTGGGAAAGCCTGATGGAAAAAGTGAGATCCTAACAACCCAGGCTCAATCAAGAACTTTGGAATGCAGAAGTAGAGGTAAAAGGCCAGGTAAAAGCACTAAACTTGTTTAAATGCAGCATTAGGCCAAGTAACTGGGAAAATTAAGGTTTCAGACCTGGAGGTCACTTTGTTAAGCTTTAACAAAATAAAAATGATAAGAGCCAATAAACCTGGAGGCAGGGAGGAGAGATGATAGATATAAAGAATGAAAATCTCCTCATCCCTCAAAATAAGTGAATTAATATTGGTAGTTGTCTAAAGTGGAAATATGATTAACGAGAAGCAATTCAATTTTTTTTCCCCTTAATCTTAAGAGATCTTCTGGGAGCTAATATCTTTTGTGATAAAGAAACAATGACTTCCAGATCAACAATTCCATTGGTTTCATTTAGTTTCTCTTTCCTAGTTCAAAAATTTATACTGTACCTAATTTACCTTTGTAAAAGTAATGTGTAATATAATTCTTTTTCCTCCTATGGATCTATCATCCTTCCAAATAAGTGAGTAGGCATGAAGTCTGGATTGAACACCAAATGTTTATAATGATTATTTCTAGTGAGATTCTGAAAAAAATTGTTGCATTTTTTTCTTTACACTTTCCTATATGCTCGAGTTCCTGACAATGAATGAATGAGAAAAGATTAAAAATATATATAATATCTATATATGTATATATCTATATCTATAGCTATATCTATAACTATATCTATATATATCTGTCATTCTTTTTAAAAAACCAGAATCACAGAAAGGAAGAAAACTATTTGTTAACACTCTGTACTAAATATTCTGTACTAAATTCTATCACCTACAAAATCTCATTTACTCTTCATCATCCTTCATGATGAGCAGTACTGCACTGTCATGATAAAGCTGTAGAAGCAGAGATTTACAGAAGGAGTAACTTCCATCTTGCCATTTAGCAAGATCACATACAGGTACTGACCAAGAACTGACTGACCACTTGGCCCCCATATCAGCTCTGCTGCAGCGCTCCTCCAGTCTTACCCCTCCCCTCCATGCTAGTAAGGCAAAATCTGATTGGAATCAACCCCATGGCATTTTACAAAGTGTCATAGTTATTAAATTTCAGGGTTAGAAAGAACCTCACACTTACATAATTAAAGTGAGTCATTCTATGAATGGAGATTCTGAGGCCCACGGAAAGGATGAGATTTAACCAAAATCTTATGGACTGATTCCTGGCTTGGTGTACTTTCTTGAAGGCAGTAGAAAAGGAAAGACTGTAATTATGCCATACAAGTTCTTACTGTTTCTGAAAAGGATCTGTTAGGTATTAAAGGTCTATAACTGGATCTTTCTCAAAAAATTATCTTCCAAAAGAGTGGAATCCCAATCAACTTGGGGAGTTGGTAACACAGTTAACTGGGAGCTGTCCCACATCATAATCCAAAAGAAAAGTGAAGAGACTAAGAAGACAGAGCAAGTGGAGAACATATGACTAAGCAACACCTCAAAAAAGTGTTAGGACATACAGAAAAGAGAAAGGGGCACAAGGCAAGGATGTGAGATGACTCCAAAACAGCTAACTAGCAAAGGCAATAAGGAAAGAGCAGCAAAACCCTCCAAATCCCCCTCAAAAAAGATTCAAACCTTATATGGTACTGTCCTGAATAAAAGCTCCAGAATCTATTTTCCAGGAATGTTTCCTGTGGCGTGAAAGCAATTCAACCTCAAAAGACAACATGCTCTTCTGATCTAGCCTAACCTACACAACAGCACAGCCTCCCTTCTTCTCCCTGAGAAGGTTGGCTATGCTTTCTAGGTGTTGAACATCCACCAAGCTACACTAATAATCCCAGAACACAACTTGGAAATAAAGCATCCACATAACTGCAAATAGGGGGATTCACGCTAAGCTATGAATTGAAATGCCATAGTGACTCTTTGCAGCCTAGTACAGTAATGGAGGATCCTCCTGAAGCTTGTGGGGCAGGGAGGGTTAAAGTTATGCTTAGACAGGCCTGAGACTATGTACGATAGGGGTAGGGAGGAAAGAACCACTGAAGTTCAGCGGGAAACTCACATCCATCTTGGAAACAAGTAGCAGCTGCTGTTTGATGCGCAGGAAAACTGAATCGAAAGCCAATTGGTGAGCTTGCTGGTTCAGGCGAGTCAGGGCAGCCCGGGAAGCAGCCAGCAGGTTGTGATTACTGGACCCTTTCTCCTAGGACAAGAAAAGGCAAAAGACAAGTTGTCAGGCCCTAAATCCAAGTGTCTCACAAGTCAAACACACTGAAAAATCACCGAGAGGTAAATAGTGAAAAGAATTCTATATAATAGCACTTCTAAAACCAGGCTGTGTACCAGGCCACTGAGAAGCAAGCTGAATGACAGATTCACTAGCTTCATTCAAGAATACTGAATCTGAGCCCTGAACATTGACATAGATACACATGTTCACATATGCACATACTCACACAGACACCCTTTTTAAAAACCATGCTGGGGATCCAACCTAAGGCCTCACACATGCTAGGCAATGCTCTACCACTGAGCTACAGCCCCAAGAATCTGTATTTTTAATTGTTTCCTGGGTGATTCTGATGCATCTGGGATAACATGAGCTCAGGGATTGGCAGTTTACAAAAATTTAACTGTAACTATTCCTCAGGGACAGGTGAGGAGAGAAAACAAAAGACCAGAAGTGTCCCATTAAAAGTGAGAATAATGGACAGAGCCCTGATTCCCAGAGAGGTCAGATCAATTATACTCGGCTACAAGTCAGAGTACATACAGCCTGTGAGAGTCCCAGGCAACGGCAAAAAAAAAAAAAAAAAAAAAAAAGCCTGAGAAAATACAGAGATGGAAAATGTAATGTTAGTTTTGCTATAATAAATGAACCGATTACAACAGACATAAATCAGATTAGCAATAAAGATTAACAGAGTTACTTTAACTTAATCTCAGAAGCATGGATGAATGAGTTCACAGAATTGCTTTAAGAAATGCCTTTGCTGATATCAAATGCAGCCAGCTGGTGGGCCAAGAAACAGAAAGTTGGGGAGACCCTGAGAGGGCAACCTCGAGCCTCAGAGATGTCCAAGCTCTTGGTACAGTTCACCACCAGAGCTCCAGGATGGTCAGAACTGTAGAGTGCATTTGCTGATGTGGGAACAGCAATGTTTCTTCCAACAGAGAGCGAAAGCAAATTAGGGCGGAGAGGAAGCGTTCTAGAACAGATGCCTATGACCCTCTTACAACCCTGGGGGCCATTCCCAGGGACCTGTGTGACTCATTCCATTTGCTGCTATGTTCTCTGTGCCTGGACCTCTCAAAGTTCAAAGTCAAGGGCACCTTTACGGGCAACAGACTTTAAAGAAAAAATCAGAAGGAAGTAATTATCTCCAAGTCTGCACATTTCCCTAAAGGGGAGCCTGCATTACAGTAGGTGCTGCTGCCTCTCCACCCTCCCCTAGGGAAGCAGTGACTTCTCCAATGCTGAGGTAGAGTCCTCTTCTATGGGTTCGGCCTGCCTGCAGGCAGTTATCTATTTGGTGGCCTCTGTGCCATTCAATAAAAGAGGATTTTTGCTCCATAGGGGCCAAGAGCTCCCAGCTCACCCATCCTGTGGGCAAATTTAACTGTGGACTGAAGTATAGCAAAGCCTTCTGACACAGGTCTAAAGCCACATTCTCCAACCTGGTGTTATCAGAATAAAGATCCATCTAAGTCCTCTAGCTATATCTCAATGGGTTTAGTTTAATAGTTCCTCAAAAATCCCTACATAAACAAAAGAAGTGGCAGCAAGGTACACCATAGCCTAGGGCCCACCCACAGAGCCAGCGGGCTTGGAACCTGGAGAGGGTGAGCAACAAAGAAGAAGCTTTCATTTGCAAGAATGCCATCTATTTGGCCTCATACCTTGAGGGTATAAAGTATTTCCAATAAACTGGCATACTCAGCAGGATTATCTTTCTGGAGGTAATTATATTCCTGCCATGGATTCTTGGCAGAGCTCTTCTTGTCTGTCAAGATGCTCTCCTGAAAGCCAGCCAGGCTCCGAGGGCTGTAGGAGTCAGACAGATACTTCCCAGCTGTGGACAAAATCCTGCAAGGAAAGTAATGACTATTATGCCCTGAGCTGTTTGCATGGAGATTTCTTCCTAAAGCAGTCACATTTTTTCTTAGTAGGACAGCCTCATGAGGCAGACAGACATTCCTGAGGAAATGATGGTATCTTTTGTCATTTAGGAGGACCTGGGCCTCAGTGTACAATGAAAACCAGGTGTTTTTATTCTTATTTAACACTTACACCTCTAAAAGACGCCAGTTACTAACAGGACAGCCAGCTCACCCTGGGGTCTATGGCCATCTGGAGCACTGTGCACCATTTATATAAACTTTCTGGCACATAAGCATTACCATGTGGAACAGTCAGATGCCAGAGTGGGCCACTGGCACCACAGTTACAAAGATGCATGGCTAGCTGGTCTCTGGGGAAGATTCATGATGGCTCACCCTGTGCCTCTTTACCCATAGGATGTTACTACTCTACACAACAAGCTGCATGGTACTGCTGTCCCTCAGCACTGAAAAGCTTACTTGTGTGTCACCGATGCTACAGAAATATCTACTGAAAGAAGCTGTGCTTCCCAGTTTCTTCAAGAAAGAAAAACATCTAGTAAAGGTTCCCTCTTAATCCATGCTACACTACTTGGGTAGCTGAATCTCTACTTTCAGGAGAAAGGACGACCACTCCCTATGCAGAAAACCTTCCATTCTCTTCTCCCTGAGCGCCCTTTTTAACTTTTAGTCACTACACTTAAATATACACAGGATTATAGGAAGAGAAGAAGCATTATAATGTTGGGGCACAATTATAGTGGAAAGGCACAATTATATGATTAGTAAAGGCAGTTATAGAATAACAAACTTATAGACATGTTATAGCAAGTTAAAATCAAACAGTAGCCTCTGCCTATGCTCCTGCCGCCTGTTACACAAACACCCTGCTGAATTCAGTCAGCCTTGACTATCTGGGTCCAGCTGTTTTTCTTCTTATAATGCACTGGGCCAATGTGACTATTCTCAGGTACATTTTCCACAATTCTAGTTTCAAGGAATTTGGATGGAGTGAAGTAACCCAGTCAAAGATACTTTTTAACTCTGCTTGCTCCATTTGAACCTCCTTCCCTTGCCCCTAGGATGTTCCTATGCTATGATAAACAATTCCTTTCAAGTAAATGTTAAAATGACCTGACAATGTATGTAACAATCATGTAATAACCTGTGAGCTGTCTTGTACTTCTTGCTTACAAACTATATTTAAACTGAACCCAAAACTGCCTCAGTGCTAGTGATTTGGTCCCACTAGCCCACTGGCATTATGATCAATAAACAAGTAGCCTTCTAGATTCCTCAGTGCAGAGTCTTCCATTTGGTTTGATATTGGTTTTTCTGTAATATTCTGGTGCATTTGGCAGGGAAAACACTATGCTGACCACTTAAGGTCACTGGTGTAGGCCTGCGGCTCACTGCCTGGGTTCATACCCTATCTGCAGACAACAAGGCATGCCCTCTGGACCTGTTTTCTGAGTCTCTTCTGCAGTTGAGGGACAGAGCCCCTGCATGACAATGGAGACCTCACTGGACCCTG
>PVJX010027192.1:0-25111 GCA_004027295.1 Dolichotis patagonum | reverse complement strand
TATCACATGACAGTAGCCTAGAAAACTAGACTTCTAATGCTGGGCTCCAGCACTTCCTCACAAGTCATCATCCTTCTCCAGGGGCGCTGTTGTCTGAGCTGCCTCTAGATTATACTATCTGACCAAGTTAGGGCCATGGTAAGCACTGGTAGGGCAACAAACCCCAAGTTAGAGCCTCCAGTGAGCTTTCTGGTAAGCCAGAGAGAGGACTCCTCAAAGCTGTGGTTACTTTTGGCAGACATATCATAGTATTGAAGATTCTTCTTTGAATGAAAGATAATAGACTTTTGCCTTCACTTTCCTTGAAGGACTACTTTGTGGCCACAAAACGCAATAAGGATATTCTCACATACCTGCACCCGACCTGAATGCCAGTTAGGCATGTTCCTGTAGATAGCTCTTGATGATCAGTCAAACATCATGAGCTTGGATGTGATCTTGGATGTCGTAGCCGAATTTCTCCCGACTGGCAAGTCCCGTGGGTTGAAATTGATGGGGCCTCTGTTGGTGTGGAACAGGGATGCACCTTTTTGCTCAGGATAGCTATGTACTTCTTCTTGAACTCACCGGTCAGGTGACCTCTATGAATGAGGTCTTCTGGGTGCCCCTGTCGCCCACCAGCAGGAGCTGCAACTGGACCTGCAACTTTCCCTGAACAGCCATTGCAGGGATTCTCACAGAAGCTCTGTGCCCACCCAACTCTTCCAACATTATCAACACTCATTCTCCTAAACATACACTACGCCTAAAGGCATAACTCTATGTTTAGAGTTGTAGAATTTAGAATGCTTTAATGTTACCATAATCTAGTAGTATTCAGTTATACCATGGTTTTACTTACCACCATTTGTCATTCTTAAAATTTTTAGAATCCATACCTCTTTAGAGTTACCAAAGTAAATCTAAAGTATTTACAAAAAATTTTAGAACACAATTGCTTTTTGAATCCCTATCTCTTTTTGTTTTTTTTCTGCAAGAATCCTTCAGTAGTTATTTCAGTGAAGATCTATGTTTAGCTAACCCCTAATCTTTTGCTAAAAATATTTTTCCTTGTCTGAAGTCTCAGGTGAGAGTCAGTTGAATTGAAAATTGTTGACTGACTTCTCATCTCAGCATTTTAAGGATATTTTTCTCCCCTTTCTAGGCAGCTATTGTTACTGATAAGAACCCGATACCAATCTGATAGACATTTCTTTGAAGATAATCTGTTTTGTAGTACCTTTAAACATATTTTAATTTTCCTTGATGTTCTGTGATCATGTGTCTAGGTGTGTATTTGTTTTTGCTTATTCTGTGTGCTTTTTCAGCTATGACTTACATGCTTTTCTAAAATCTGAGAAACAGCATCATCTCTTCAAATGCTACCCCTCATTCATCTTCTGCCTTCTCTCTCTTTCTGTAGCATCTATTGGTAGATTCAGGACCACTTAAGTATACCCTCTCTATTTCTCCATTTCTTTTCATGTTTTAAAACCACCCCTTTTATCTATGTGTTGTGCTTGGGATTTTTTTCGCAGATGTATTTTTAGAATCAACAGTTTTCTTTCCTGCTATGTCCCTGTGCTATTCAATCAACCTCTTGAGCATGTAGACATTTTTTGGATGATTATATTTTTCATTCTTAGAACTTCATTTTAGCTCTTTTGCAATCCAACTCTTCTCATGTGTGTGCTTGCTATACAAGTGATTCTTTTCTTGCATTAGAGCATTTTAGACATATTGCTTAAGTTCCATGTTAGAATTCTCAATTACTGGTGGTTCTTTGGGATGGATTTCCTTATTTGCCACACTTGCTGAAATTGCTGGTCATCTCCTCATGTGACTTGTATATCCTCTCAGCAGGGAGTCATCTCATGCAGAGTTCTGGGAATTCTCTGGGTAGTCTCTGCCTTAGGTAGTCTCTTTTCTAGACCAGTATTTCTTTGATTTATTGGCTGAGGACTTTTATTCCCAAGTATGAGAGTTTGAGTTTTATACTAAAATTTACAAATTAAATGCTCCACTTTTTTTTTCATTACTCTCCCTTCTTTGTTTGATACTTCACTACTATCACCTTGGGTGTGGGAAGGGTTTCTCTCATGATATCACCCTTCCAAATATGATTTCTACCTAGTTCCAGCTCTGTGGGGTAAACAAAGACTGGTATTGACTTTTGTCTTTATGAGCTCTTAAAACCCCTCCAAACAGTACTTTTTGCATATCAACACATGTATGGCTCACCTGGGGTTGAAACTGAAGATTCCATTCAGCAGATCTAGGACAGGGCCTGAGGTTCTGCATTGCTAACAGTGTCCTAGGAGTTGCCAGAGGTGCTGAGCAGCGGTCTATGCTGAAGTAGCAGAATCCTCACACCTACCTCAGGCAGATATCCTATGTTTTTGATGGCTCTACCTATATCTTCTGTTCTCTCTCTTTATTCTGACAATTGAAAATGTTCCTCTCTTGAAGACACTTTAACTTTAGATCCCAAATTCCATGCTTTTTCCAGTGCCAGGAAAACCTCAGTTACCAGTATCTTCACTGGGACAAAGAATAGCGTGGGTTATAGAAAGCCCCAAATACCAGGCGCTTAAGCAAAGTGTTACCTGGAAGGGCCCAGAGTTAGAAAGCCCATAGCTATGGTCCTGGGATCCACAATCACCAAGGACCTATGCTCCTTGCACTTTACTTCTGTGTCATCCTTGGTGTGATACCTCATGGTTTAAAATGGCCATAGGATCTTCCAAACAATGTATCCACATCCAAACAGCAGGAAGAAAAGATAACTTAAGAAAAGCAAACCTTTAAGCATAAGGAGGTTGCAAATGCCAGTTCTGCTTGTGTCTCATTGGCTGACTTAGTCACATGTATGCTTCTGTTTGCAAAGCAGTCTGGGAAATACAATGGTTATTCTCGGTGACCAGATGACTGTTAAAAATGGAATCTTTTATTTCTAAGAAAGAGGGAATCACCACATGATAGTCTGCCATAATCAGAACATAGTTTTCTAAAATCTTAACGTGTACACCCTGACTTTAGATGTAGAAGGGGGTGGGGATGGGGATGGTGAAGGGAACAAACAACCTCTTTGTCTGCGAAGTGTGGCAACCAACGCCTCTCTCTCTCTCTCTCTCTCTCTCTCTCTCTCTCTCTCTTTGTGCCTTTAAATCCTTGCATAGAACAAAGGCAGATTCTTGACTACTCAGTGATGTGTATAAAATGCCAACATTTTCTCCCCAAAGCCTTATGAAATTTTCCAGAAATAACCAGGCAACAAGAAAGAAAAGGGAGAAATGGAGAACCTGATTGGTGAGAGTGGAAAGTGGGTTGGAGGCACACATACTATAAGCTGAGAGCAGAGCTAGGCTGTGCCAATGGCAGCCTCGCAGGTCAGGAGCAGAGTGGTGAGGACCAGCTGTGTTCCTGGACAGGTGAGCACAGATGTGGGAGGGCTGAGAAAGGAAGAGCAGGAAGACCTAACAGGCATCCTGTCACAGTTCGGGACCTCCTAGGCCACTATATGAGGCTGAAATGTGGCTGCTCGGTATAAGTCAGAAGTCTCACAGCAGGGAAGATAAGGCCATTTTAGTTTACAGCTCTGTAATCAGCTTTTAGAACAAGCTGTTATGAACGCTCCTGAATCCTAGAAAACATTATGCTTGATAACATTACATAATATACATTGGTGGGCTCAGAGAAGTGTTTGAGGAAATAACACTTCGTGTTGCCCTAGACATTTTTATATAGACATATATATGTTTATATCTTTATTATATATGTATATGTGTTATGTCTTACTATGAATCAACTTTTCCACAGAACATCAATTAATTGCATTTTGTCCTAGTGTTCCTCAGAGTACCTTCTAGAAAGCCAAGTCACAGATAGAGAACCAATTGCCCACGAGAAGGAAAATCCTTTTTAGGACTAAATTCAGAAGGAATTACCTCTAGGGTTGCTTAATAAGAAAAGAAACACTGTGATGCAGTGAGTGATGTCTTCAACAACCTGGTTAGCCCAAACATAACGATGCTCTTCATGGGACTGTTTCTTGTAACGACATTTTAAAAAGTGCTGATGGCATCACACCAAAAACAGTTTAGCAAAAGCAATTCTGCTGGGGCCAGTATGATGCACTCCAGGTATCTGTGTTTTAGCTGCTCTGGCAGGATCCTGGGTTTGGTGTTAGAAAATCTGGAAGAGTGGGTGAACTGCTTATCCTTCAAGCAATCTTCTCTGAATAGTGTTATTTCTCAACGGGGTTCTTACATAAATATTTAGTAGTAGGACGTTCAAACTGAACTCCCTAGATGGATTGAAGGCAGTGTTCTTTGTTATCCTTTGAGAACTTACTCGCATGTCTGAACTGACTATCAAGCTAAGGTGAACCCAGCACCCCTGTCCAGCAACAAGGCCAGGACTCTCTGTGGAAGTTCCCTTGAGTCTGTTCCAGAGTGTAAATGAGTGGGTAAACAAGACAACCAAACTCAGCCTCATTCACCGTGGCTGAAGTAATGCTCATGGCAAAAAAATTTTAAGATTGGTATAACCAGACCCTTGCCATGGCCAAATAAAATCTTGGCAAGGCACCCAAGAATGCCTGGCTTTGAGCAATGCTACTGTCAGGACCCCATCCAAGACAAACTCTATGCTAGTGCCAAGGTAACTGAATGAAGTAAGTTGTACTGGGTCATTATGTATAAATCAGTTAAAATGCAAAATGCCTATCAGAGAGAATGTATTTCATTTTAGGACAGTTGACTTGAGGGCTTTCTTTCTGAAAAAAATTGGCTAGCATGGCAAATTTATTTTCAGGTCACATCTTGTTTGAGATAACAAGACATCATCTCTCTATATAAGAATGTCTGTCTTTTTACTTTTCTTGGCAGCAGCAGAAGCTGAGGTTGGCATTCAACATGTCTAAAATATCACTAGGAAGCAAGCAAGAAAGAAATGATTTCAGAACCTATACCAACAATACGTGCATGGTCACTTTTTACAGGCAGAAACCAAACTGCCCAACATAGATGGTCATTCTGGTCTTTCAGAGATGATAGAGATCAGCATCACAGCCCAAGACCCAAGGAAAAGTCCAGGCCAGGGCCTACTTCAGGTCAGTAGCCGTTGCATATCATCTGACATGTTCTTGGGTAGATTGTAACAGTGATTTGGGAAGGAATAGTTGCATCTGAAGTTTGTATGTTCCTGGAAAGTAAGAATTTGATATTTTGCTGAAACACAAATTTTGTTTTCAAACAGTGCAAACCTGGAGTGGAGGAGACCCCTTGTTAATAGCCTCAATTATGCATGTCTTCCATGACAGAAGTTTTTACTTTTATTCTTTTTAGAATATTCTGTGTATATGAGAAATAGATCTTCCTCAAAACCCAGCTCCTAGTGCCAGTGGAAAAATTGAACAAGTTCAAGAAAAGACATTTTGGATACATTAGAGGAAGATGTCACTCACACACACACAGTTATTTAGTATATAACAAATGTGGAATTGCTGATAAGAGATAGATAAGATAGGTTATTCAATAAATGAGATTGGGTTTATTGAAAATTTAGAAAAAACATTGACTCTCTTTTTTTTTTCCATCTATAGAAATTCATTCCAGATGGAATAAAGAGCTAAACTGAAAAGAGAACTACAAAATATCTGAAGAAAATATAGATGGATGTTTTATTAATCTTGGAAGCAGCAAAGGAAGCCACAAAGAAAATATTTGTTTTATCTAACTACATAAAAATGAAAACTTTTGTACAAAATAGAAGACAACATGAACAAAATTACAAGAAAAATTGCCTGAGAGAATGTTTGTAACATACATAATAACAGATAAAGGATTGATAAGTATAAAGTAGAATTTGTAGAGACCAATAATTAAATGACAAGTAACCAGTAGAAAAGTAAACACAGAATAACAATAGATACTGTGTAGTAGTAATAGATTACTTGACTGCTAATCACTGAACTGAAAGTTAACAAAGGCATATTTTTCTAATATCAGATAGATAAACATTTAGAAAGGTTTAAAGTATTCCATGGGATGTTGGAAATGCTTGACGATGTGTAAACTGACTTACCCTTAGCACAGCCACGTGGCAGAAGCTATTAAAATTTTCAACATGCAAATTATCTAAAGCCAGGCATTAACTTCGAAACATTGGTCTTAGCAAAACACTTGTACATATGCTCCAAGGGCCATATGGAAGAATGCATTTTGCAATGTTATATGAACGAAAAATTTAAAACACCTGAAATGCCCATAGATGGGGGGGGAGATTTTTTTTTTGTACTGGAAATTGAATTCAAGACCTTGTACTTGCCAGGCAGGTGCTATATCCCCAGCCCGGGGAGTAGATTTAAATAAACATGGTACCAGATATTTTTGCACCTAAAAGAATGAGAAAGATACTTGCATAGAGATATCTTTTAGATACAAAAGAAATCTAAAGCTGAAGTAACACATGTGCAATGTGATGCCACATAATACAGGTCCATATGGACATAGGCACAGGCATAAAGATCTGTTTCAGATCATGCTAACTGTGGGTTTATGTTTTCTTTTAGTAGGGAAGGGCAGTGGGCTGGGCAGGAGATTGGTGAAGGGGAATTTTGACTTTTTTTCTATCTCTATGTTGTTTAATTTGACACACACACACTGAAGAATGCATTCATGTATCGCTTCTATGTTGTTTAACTTCAGATACATACAAACACATGAAAGTTCTTCTTATATATTCAAAAATACACATAGGGAGTGGAATACGGCATTCTTCAGTGGCTTGGACATCTGAAGTGAGAAATTCCATCATTGTGCAACACATTTATTCATTTATTCATTTTTGTTTGAATGCCTATTATCTGCCTGACACAAGAATTTAGAGAAAAATGAAAGAGAAAGCTATTTGTTAAACCATTTCAGCAAGGATTTTGGTCATCTCTGGTTGCCATAACACAATACCATAGACTCGGATGCCATCAGCTCAGATGGCTTACACAACAGACATCAGTGTTGTCACAGTCCTGGAGGCTGAACAACTGAGATTAGTGGGCAGCCTGGTGTGGTGCTGGTGAGGACTCTGTTTTTCTCTTGCAGAAGGCCATTCTCTCACTGTGTGCACTTATGGTAGAGGGAGAGAGACAGACAGAGAGAGGAAGAGATAGAGAGGGAGGGAGAGAGAGAAAATAGAGAGAGAGAGGGAGAAGGAGGAAGGCAAAGAGAGACATAGAGAGAGATAAGAGTTGGAGATGGAGACAGGCAGGCAGACAGATAACACATTCAATTCTTTGGGGATCAGGGATTCAATATATGAATTTTATGAGGAATATAAGCATCCAATTCCTAATAATGATATATCACTAAGATGCTAAAGATAAAAATTGCATGATACCAAGATACAACAGATGTGACATTACGAAGATCATCATTTGCAGAATATTCAAAGGTAAATGAACTCAGTGCTACCTTATCCACCTCAATAACAAGAGGGAAGTGAGGCAGTGGAGAGGTAGAATAGGTCAGGAAGGAGATTTCTCTAGTGTAAGCTATCAAAGTGCTGTGACTCTCTCCCAGTGGGGTGTGTGTGTGTGTGTGTGTGTGTGTGTGTGTGTGTGGTGGGGAGGGGTGGTAAAAGACATGTAGGCAGATGGAAGGCCCCCATTCCTTGCCTTCCTACCACAGGCTTCCAAACTAAAGTAAGGTGGAACTGGAAGGAGAGAGGGTAAGGGGGAGGGAAGGAGGACAGCACAATGTTAACTCAAATTAGGAATATAATTATGGTGCAGAAGTGGGCATTCAGGTGACTGTTGTTTGTCCCTTCAAGAGACTTAATGTGCCCGCCATGGAAGACAGAACTAAAAAATCACAGATCGACCAGAGTTTTTATTCAGTGATAGAGAAAGACTACTCACATGGAACCAGGTTTAAAGGGATAATGGGAGACAAAAATAAAAGTGTGCTTTGACTGCATCCTAAGTCATGCGTAGTTGCTATACTGGTTACATGTAATTGCTCATCAAGCATAAGGCACAGCGTGGAGTCTGTGGGAAGGGGGATTGTGTGATGCTGGGCTGCACAGTGGGTGACTGTGGCTTTTCCTGTAAATGCGATCCTCGAGCAAGCCAGGAGTCTGTCCAGACCTAGCTGGATTTGTGAGTTTGGAGATTCACCAAGACCCCCTGGTGTACCCTTTTGCAAATGCCAAGGGTTTACTATGGTATATTTTGGAAGGTTTTCCCCTTTTAAAATAGCCAGTTAAAATTGTGCCTTGGCACCTAAAGGATTAGTCTCTGTTTATCCATAAAATGAAGCTGTCTCGTTGGAATTTTGTCTATAGTGTTTTGAGGTTTGGCGAACCCATCCCAGTCCCTGCATACCTCTCTGAGGGCATACATGAGGCATCTGGAAGACCTGCTGGCTCTGTTCCTCACTGGAAGAACCGCTTCCGGCAATCATCTCCCTTTCTCTCTTTCAAAATTTAGCTCAGAATTCCCCTTTGTGAAGCTTTCCTTATGCTTCAGGAAGATTTGATTATTTCTTCCTAGATGAACTATACCCGCCAAGCTGATTGTATCGTGTGGAGCATATTTATTCGTCTCTTTGTCCGTCTCTCCCACACACCTTCAGCTTCCTGCAGTTAAGAAACACTATACTTCATCAGTGTTAAGATATACATCTTCCCTCCACATTTTAACACTTCTGAAATTAGGATTGCCTTTTGATGGCATGTCATTGCTTAATTGACAATATGTTGGTACATATACCAATGTTTAATGGTACGTTAAGTAATGATTTACCTCAATTGGCAGTGACTTGGAATTAGTGAAATGCCACACATCTAACTTATCACTGTATTCCTAACCACAAGTAATGGGCCTGATATGTAGTCGGTGATCCAAAAATACACGAAACTAACAGATTTTGTGTTGGTGAATTTCATCAGTAGGAGTTACTGATCAGACTCTGGTAGAGAAGAAGGAAACAATAGGTGCAGGCTTTTGGACTGCAAACAACTTCTTGAATGTGGAAGGGGATATTAGCTGGGGCCACCTTAGCTTCTAGAACCATAAACTGGATTAATGGCTCAAACTCAAAAGAAGTTCATTTTTTGCTGACACTGCTGTCTAGAGTAGAAGTTTCTCTTTGATGCCCAGTGATGTTGCTGGGACCCAGGGTCCTCCTACATTGGGTACCATTGTCTCCGAGGACCCTGACTTTCATTCCCATCCAAGCAGAAGAGTAGAGAAGGTGTGCAGAAAACAGGCCTGTTTGAAATTCTGGTCTTAAACTGACTCATTTCCCTGCTCTCATTGCATTGGGGACATTAGTTGCATGCCACATCTAGGTGCAAGGGAGTGAAGCAGGCTGGCAAAGTGTAAGTTTTGGCTGGAAACATGATTACAATCCTATACATGGAAATGGGTTTATTTTCATATATTTTGGTGAACTAGCTCTCTCTATGGGCTATTGCTGACATCAGGTAGAGGTGGCTGCTTCTTTAGGCAAATTTAATTTTGCCTTGTGATTTCAGTTTATATTACCCAGTAATTTTTATTTGTAAGAAGCAGAAACCCAACTCTGACTAGTTTTAGAATTGGTTAGGTTGAGATGGGCCTAGGTGGTCAAATAATGTCAATCATCCTTCTCTCTCCTCCTTGCTTCTCCTTAGCTGGTTTTAGTTCTCAAGCAGGAACTCTGTACATGGTGGGAAGGAGAAAGATGCCTTCCTGGGCTCTTATAGCCTGTGCTCTCAGAAGGAAAGAGAAATCTTTTTCTCAAAGATCCTCATTAATCTGTCCCAAAGGGGTGTCATGTGACCATTCTTAGACCCAGGGCTTTGTCCATGGATGAGTGGGATGCTCTGAATTTAGAGCAAACAGCCCAGATGATCCACATGAGTGAATCCCCTGAAAGGATGGGAAAGAGGCAACTCTATCTGGAAACAACGAAGAACAGACAAAATAGTGAAATTGTCCACTCTTCCCAGGCACCACTCCAGCTTCATCGCTGGCTACTCTCAGTCATGCATCCGACTCTACAGCCACTCAAATTCAGAGCCATTTCCTGCTGCACCCTCTTTCCAGAAAGACCTTTCCATGCCTCTTCCCTAAGCACCCATCAAGACCAGCTCACAGTCATGTTCACTGTGAAGCTTTTCTTGACCGCCTCCCACAACAGGATTTACAACCTAAATTAAATGAGCATTGAGGCCACAGCAGAGGCTCAAACAAAAGTGGGTTCTGTGGTTCTGCTGCATGGCCCACACTGTATTAAGTGTGTGTTGGGGCTGGTTTGAAAGCAGCCTGCAGTGTGTGGTGTTGGTTGAGTCCTTAGAGGTGTAAAATGCCATCTTGTCCAAAACGAGCACGAGTGCTGGGGAAATCTCCAACCCATCAAACAGGGACGCCATGGGAGGAGAGTTCTGCAAGGAGCTGGCTGCCCACAAAGCTCCAATTAGCCCCCAAATTATCTCCTGAGTCACGTGTGCAAGAATTTCTAACCAAAATTTGCTGGAAAATGGATTCTCAATGCTTCTGTCTATTTACCTAATACTTAACCCAAGGATAACAACACACATACAAATTTAAAATAAAACACATGTTGGTTTTTTAAAATAAAAATTTGAAACAGATGGTCTCTTTTAAGACAAATATTTATTCCCCGGACTTTTTTTTCACTTACATGTTTATATTTTTAAATATAGGCTTTGTGCAGAGACCTTAGAGATGTCATGATAATAAAATCCATGTTGTTCATAATTGTCTATTTCCTAGAAATGCAGAGCTGGAAGCAACCCTAAGAAGCTGTCTCTGGCATCCCCCTCCTCCAGGCAGGCCAACGTGTGACCAGCTGAGACCAACTGGTGTTTATTCATTTATTTTGGAGCCTTTTGAGGAAGGAAGCTGTAAACTTTCTTTCTGACCCATGGACTCTCCATTAAGTTGTGGATCTCTGAGCTGAACAAAGAGTTTTTGGATAGGACAGAGATCAGAGCAAGACTGATGAGCATATTTTCTTCCTTGGTGTCTCCTTTATTATACTCTTATCAATCCCAGGCCAATACTTACCATACAGCCACTCTTCTTCTGTCACTGTGTACCACTTGGTGTTCCATTGGGACCTGTCCAGATGCCTGCACCTACCTCTGGTTGAGCCAGCTCTCATCTTGCCCAGGGCCTTCAATGTTTCTTACCCTCTGCCAACAGGTGAGTGTTCAAAGCAAAAAGCAATAGACTTATGAAGTGTTAGACAAGAGGGACACTAGTTGCTGACAAGAAGGAGCCAGGTGTTAGTCTGAGGTATGTGAGGAACTTTCCTTTGTGAGAGGTAAACTGACTTAGCTTTATTTTTGTCTCAGTTAGCTTTAGCTGTGTGACAAATCACCTTTAAAATGTACCGATTGAAAGTAACAGAATATGATTTTTTACTATTCTGCAATAGACTGGGTTGACCTTCTGGCCTCGCCTGGTGTGGCTGGGAATGCACCGGCTAGGAGGCTTGCATTGATGTCTAGTGGTTGTTTCTGTGGAAGCCGCTGCCTGGGTGAACACTTGTCCATATGTTTTTCATTGTCTAGCAGGCTAACCTGAGCTTGATTGCAAGGTTCTTAAGAGATCAAAGAGAATGAACCCTCACTCATGTGCAAGTACTTTTCAAGTCTCTGTTTATGTCATGTTTGCCATTGTTCCATCAGTCAAAGCATGTCACAGGGTCAACCAGAGTCAGTGTAGGAGGACATATCAAAAGGCATGGTCAGGGAGTCATTTTTGCCAGCTCACCGTACTTCTTGAAGACAGAGAAGGTGAGTACCCCCTTCTTGCCTCCCATCAAATCTGGATGACCTGATAACTTTCTCTAAGAAAAAATCTTGCATTTCCTCATCCAAACTTCATGAGTATAGCCTCAAAGATATTAAAAGATATTCTTCCAGTTAGTCTTCCATGCACTTTCCATGAGGATGATGACTGACGTTTCTGGCTCTTGGGACAGTGCTGAATGAATAGTAAATGCTAAATAAATCATATGAATGATGAATTAAATGAATGAAATCTGTCTACTAGAGATGTCATTTCTAACAATTTGATTTCACCTTAACCCTCTATATTTATTTAATGACTAAACACAAAATAAGTGACCTCAAATCATGCCAGTTAGGAAGTAGTTTAAAAACATAGATCAGATCAAGTCTCTCTCTTGCTTTCAAGTCTTCGAATACTTTGTTTTTGGTTATCATAAAATCCAAATTCCTTACCATGGCTCACAAACCTGACATGATCTGATCTCTGTCCTCTCACTATTTCTCCTCTCACTATTTCTTCCTACCCCTTCTTATCTACTAAGGTCTGTCCTAATAGCCTTCTGCTGATTCTTACAATAGATATATATGTCATATTAAAGCCTTTTCCTCCTCCTCTTGGACTTTCATATTCAGAATGCCACTCCTGACGAGTCTTTGCAAGACTGGTCTCTTTTCATTCAGACTTCAGTTTAAATGTCACTGTCATCCTTCAGAAGTTATCCCATTTTGATCATCTGTATTTAGGTAACTACTCAGCCATTCTCTGTCATCAAACCACTTTCATCTTAGGTAGAGCTCTCGACAGTATCTAATGTCCTTTTTTATTTATTTGTGGGATCTTTTGGTTTACATTCTGCCCTCCCATCTCACTAGAGTGTAGTTGGCTCCAGGTCAGTACTTTGCTTGTCCTGTTCACTACTATTCCTCCAGCATCTCAAACATTGCTTGACAGATACTCTACTGACTGAGCTATTCAAGCTCTGCTTGACAGATAGTATGCGCTTAAGAAATATGGGAGGCAATAGAAGGTTCTTATCTGATCTTTTCCATCTTAATTTCTTCTTTGGCAAACAAAAGAAGAGGACCTTCCATTAAATAATGCAGGGGCAATTTAATCTGGTTCCTTTTCTAAACCAATCCCCTAAACACAAAGTACTTACTACCCAATATGGACATACATGAAGGAACTGCTGGAGAATCTCTATCTGCTTGGTTGTTGGAAAAAACCCAAAACTTCAACAGGAAGAAAAACTTAAGATTACACAGGAATGTATTATTACGATGATTTCTTTTTTGGCAATAGCATTTACAATGTGACCTTTCCTCAAAAATATTTTAAAAGTGAAAAAAACACACATCAAATCAAATAGTGCTGAAGGACTTTTAATAGAAAGCAACAGTTCCCTGTCCTTCCCACCCCACCCCCTGTCTCCTGTTCTGCTACTGATAGAAGTCCGCTTTGATCTGTTTCTGGTTTTTTGTTCTAAAGCATATCTAAATAACGTGCTTAGACCATCCTTCTTTGATTTATCAACTTCAGACATGATCTTCTGCCTTCTGGCTGTGATACATGAGGACTGGCTCTCGCCAGCTTTCTCACACGTTGCAGGCTCTCCCCAAGTCTGGGAGCCCTGCTTGTCTGCTCAGGGGAGAGAACGAAGGGACTGAAAGGTCAATCCAAGCTCGTGGGGAACACTGGGAAGCTTTGGCCATTTTGCTATGAGTTTCTAAGATGCCAAGATACTGGGCTTTTCTTTACACGGAAGTACATCCAAAGCTTTTGTGGCTCTTCGTCTTCCCTAACACCGACATTTCCCTAGCGAAATCTTCTGCTCTCTCGTCCCTCCCCTTTGCTTCTCTCCCCTCTGTTACTAACTCTCGGTTTCTTCTGTCATTGGCCTCCGGATTCAGAGTCTCCGCCAGCTGAGGTCAGCAAGGGCGTTCAAGTGTGGTTCGGTGTTCTGTGTGCAGATTTTGCATGGATCACCCCCTTCTTCACACTTTCACCACTCACCCTCTATGTGGCTCTAAGCCAGACTCTCCAGGGTATGGCCAGCAGGGCAGCTGTGGCTCCTTTCAGAGACTCCTGGAGGTCAGGACTGCTCCTCAGTCACTTACTTTGCTTCTTCAGCTAATCCTCCTTTACTGGCTTCAAGTTTACTGGAAATGTGCTGAAATTCTTCCTCTGATAAAGGAAACCTCGTATTTTTTTCTTATTAAGGGGTTTATAGCTTTTAAAAATTGAATTTAATCGAGTCTCATAAGGAAGCTGCATGCACATGTTCATCTGAAGATGTGGACTCTTCTTTCATTTAAAATCTTACTGCTATGTTGTTAAGTTTGTATCTTCATCATTTTTAAAAAAGATATAGTTATTCTACAGATGTTGGATCTGAAAAGCTCCTGATGACCCTAGTCCAGCTGCAGTAAGAGACGGTTTTCTTTGCATGTTCCTCTGCTGCCCCCAGCTCCAGTCTGAGTAGGCTCTGAAGGTTTCCTTCCTGACGTGGCTGGCGGGTTCCTGCTTATTTTCACATGCTGACCTGCCCACTTGATGCCATCAGCAAGTTCCCCAGGAGCCTTTGATCAGAGCAGCAAACTGAGTTTCTTTCAGCAAGCCAGAGGCTCCCTGATGGTGGGGTCCACCTCCTGTTAAACTGGGGCATCCCTAAGGTTGTCAAAGATGACTTCTTCATTAAGCAAAGAGGATTGTTCCCTCCTCAGACTGGAGGCATCCTATCTACTCTTCTCTACCCTATGACTAGGAGGGTTTATAGACACATGTGATTTATGCAGACATTTCTGAGTAAACAGTGGTGAGGGTAGAATTGGAGATTGGGCAATCATGGGGCAAAAGCCCAGGGGAAAATAGCAGTAGTGTCTAGGTGGTTGAGTCTTATTTGGCTGTTGGTTTTGACTTTGAGCTGCTCTGTCTGATTACCCTTGGGCAGCCGAGATTCGGGGAGCTTGACTTATCTTTCTATAATGGCTCTAGCTTCCCTTCAAGGGGGCCTACATAGGCAAGCGTACCAACTAGAGACCTTTTATCATACAGAACAAACCTGTCACCCTCTGTATGATAATAATAACAAAGGGTCCAGAAAAATAGATGTGTTAGATTTTTTGGGCTCAAGAGGGCCCCATATATTTGATTTCACATTTTCAATTCTCTCAAAGCGTAACTTGACTGAAGTCTAGGCTTTCCAGTGAGCTGTCGATGGGAATTTAGTACCTGATATTATGAGTAATAATATGGCAATGGGTAAGGACTGATCTCAGGATTAATAATTCAAAATGGGAAAGACTCGAATATTAACAATAATAAATAAGCTAATATCATTTATTGCAAATCTGGAACAGCATGTAACTATTAACATTTCCTGTAGAAGCCATTTATGAAAAATCTATATAATTTCTGTGGAGCGTGATTTCATTTTAAGTAGAAAGCTAACACATTGTACTTGCTATGTACTTGCAATCCTGATAAACCCATTGCCAGTTACAAACGCACTGAAAACACCCAGCCTACCAAACCTCAAATCTCAGTGACGCAGCACAAGGTTGTTTACATTTGTGGTCATGGGGTCGAGTGGGAGCTGTGGTCCACTGCTGGCTGTTCCTCACTGTGAGAGAGGACATCTCTCCCATCACTACCTCAGAAAATGACCACAACTCAAAATTCTAAGTACAGTTTCTACTAAATGCTGATTGCTTTTGTACCTGCATAAAGCAGGAAAAAAAAGTCAAACCATTGTAAGTCAGGGACCATCTCTCAAAGTGTCCTTTTTTTGTTTATTTTTGGTAAGGATTCTAAAGTAGTGAGATAAGTAGTCTTTTTCTACTTTGGATTGTCCATTTTTACCACTAAGTGACCGTGCATTATTTTTCAATGAGTGTTTTTTTAAGCAAATGACATATATATGTAGTGTATACACCAAAGGTTGCAAAGTAAGGTTCTTACAGAATTCAGCAAGGCTATGAAAATGAGTGAAGTGGACTGCGTATAAGAAAAATCAACTGCTAGAAATGTAATCAAGTTTTCTTTCATTTTCACTTGACCATGGCGTAAGTGTTTATAACAAAAACATGTATGATATTGGAGATTACATATTAAGTTCAAAATTGGAAAACATAACATTTAAAGAATAGAAATATGTAATTATTAATTTTTTTCTTTCATACTTCATTACTTCTTTGCTTTAGAACCAGAAATGTGACACTTTTTCTTTTGCCCCAACATGTCAATGTTGAGTCTTGCATTTCATGTTGCAGTGTGCTGTATAGAATTCAACCTTGAATCTTTTAACTGAGAGCAATAGTTTTATTTAGTTTCATAATGGAAAACAGCTGTTCATGGCTGAGCATGGATAGAATCTTTGTAAGATGGTTTTTATATTTAGGGCAACCACTCCTGAGATATTTGTAGAATTCTGGCATTATAATGCTGCAAAATTTAGTTTTTAAGACTAAATTATGGTTCAAAAATTTCATTTATGGCACGAGGTTAACTGACGCAGAGGAGTGTAAAAAGTTCTGCGTATGGCACAATATTAATTGAGAAAGGTAATTTTCATAACAGAATCCTTTTTAGAAAATATATCTTTAACTGCACAATGAGAGGAAAACATTTCAGTGACCACTTTTATTTCTGAAAATTGATTTCAACATAACAAAAGTGAGTCAGTTCAGTCTTTAGCGAATGAGTTTCCTTAAGAATGAATAAACTGAGTAGCCAATTTGCATAATTGTGAAGAGTCTTTCAAAGAAGTATCTGAAAGGGTTAGATGGCCTATGATACTTCCTGAAAAGACCAATACTTTGATTCAGTCTTTCTAGGGTATTTTCACTGAACAATGTGGCTATGCTAACACTTTCTCAGCAGTCTCCTACATTCTACAAATGAGAGACTTGAAGGCTATCTACCACCTATCATTCATTTATTAGAACAAGTGAATGTTATGACTATTGCATATCTAGTTCATCAGTCAAAACGCTGACCTCTCTATGCTTTCAACCATGGGAGTGAACTCCAGAGGTCCATGATCTGTTCCTTTTTAACATTTTAGTACTTCCCGGTGAATTATTTAGTTTCCATGATTGTGCAAAATTTTCCACCATGGACTTAAATTTCATAATAAGGTCAGTGTTAATGCTGACCATCTCAGGAACTCTGTCTCGTAGCCGACCTTACAAATTTTGACCTGTCTGCTTTAAATTTTTCAGTACTTCTCAACACACAAAGCTAAGTCATTTCCTGAAATTGTACCTGTGATGGACACCATGCCCAAAAGGGCCCCAATCACACTGAAGTCTCTTTGGAACCATAAATAAATATAGCTGGCTGGGTGGTATTATTTAAACTAGGCTCTCATAAGCTTCACTAGGAAATGCCATGAATGATTTAACTTTTTCACACAACCTGTCCTGTAAGTTCTCAGCCATGTCGTCATCTCACTAAGAACAGCCTCTCTGTTTAGTCTTCCACTTGCAAACACTTGTTCTTGTTCAAGGTATGAATTTTTGTTTTTAGTAGATACTGTTTTATAAACTCAACTTTCATAAAATGTTGCAAAGATGGAACAATATTTTCACGTTCTCTGAAACTTCATTTCACAGATGTATCACTTGTTTTATTTTTGTGTTAAAAAATATAGAAACCTAAGTCCTTTATTTTAGATCATTACATTTCCACATACTAGCCATGACTTCCTTGGTTAGATTCTTTTGATACTGATACATTTTATTTGCATGTCTAACTTGGGACAATGTTTTAAACTAATAAAAAGTGCTATTTTTCAATTTTTTTTGCATGTATACAAATACACAGCTCACTTTGTTGTTCTTTGGTTTCTCCCCTTTTAATTACACTTCTTTGTATATAGACAAAAACACACTTTTTTATATACTAGAATTTAAAATAGAACATATATATCCTATACTGTGATATAGGATATAGGATATAGGTATATAGGATATATATGTACTTAAAAAGTACTGTGGTAGATTAACTAATGGTTGCCTTGTAATACTCAGCTGAACTGAGTCAGTGTGGTGCTGGGTGTGGAAAGTTGAGGATTGTTGCCAACAAAATAAAAGGAAAACTGGATGGGAAGACGGACGGCATGCTGTTGATTCTCCTGGAGAAGCTTGTCACGCTGGTTTTCCGGATATGAACTCAGCTGTTCTCATTGTAGTGGGAGTTCGGACACTTGCTGGTGCTGAGGATGGCTGCGGTTCTCTTCGGCAGAGCTCTGGTCCTTACCTTAAGTGTCAGTTCCTGGCCCCAGTGGAGATCCCTCAGCCTAGTGGCACAGATCCTTCACCCCACTGGCACAGACGTTTTAGCTTCCACAACTGATGTTTGGGACGTCCCAGTGCAGATCCTTGATACAGACTTGCGTGAGACATTGTCATGGGCTCTAGGCCTCCAGCTTGACTTGTGGAACACAGTACCATGGACTTTAAGTCTTCAGCTGGACTCATTTAGGTCATTACCACAGTCTTCTTTGGATAGACTAGTGTGTGGACAGATCTCTGGCATTCTTTTCCATTTGACTCTGGGTGAATATTATAAAATAATCCTATAAATTATGTATCCTGTATTTAATATATTCCCTTGCAAACCTTGACTACAACAGGTACATATATACACATGTATGTAATTGTTTTCTTTTAAACTCTATTATAAGAAAGATATAACCCAAGCTGATGATCAGTGATTACTGACCCTTGACCTCAGTGACATGAAGGGAATGATGGGGAATATGATAATATGGAAAATTGCTCAGCTCTAGTGAATTCATTCATTGCTGAAATGTGATTCCCTTCTAGAGCTTCTAAATTTCAGAAACTTCAAAGTAGTGTAAGTACATATAGAAAAGTGCTAACCCAGTGTGGTGGTATGCTCTTGTAATCCCAGCACTCTGGGAGGCTGAGGTACGAGGATTGAAAGTTTGAGCCCAGTCTGAGGAATGTAGTCACTTAGGAAGACACTCTCAAAAATAAGAAAAAGATAAAAGACCTAGAGATGGAGCTCAGAGTGATAGGTATGGAACTGAACTCTTATACTGCATGCCAAAAAAAAAAAAAAATCAAGAGCCATAGGACACCCTCATATTCACTTTCGATTGAAATCTTGTACTTTTTTTTAAAGGAAAAAATTATGTGAACTTGTATATGAACTGTTCAATTTCTAAATTTTATCAAATAGTTCTATACATCAAAACAAAAACTCGCTACAGCAGACAAATCGCTTCCCAGGCCAGAGTCGGTGAGTGGACTCCAGTTGGAGGCTTCTGGTGCCCCTGCTTTGCCTGGTATCTGGCAGCTCACTCACCCTATGCTTCCCTCTGTCTTGTGGATGGGCAGCCAGGTTTGTGCTACAGGATCCCAGCCATGGTGCCCTTCTAACCAGGTGCGGAGGGTGGCTCTACTGTGATCTCCAAGGCCAGCAACAGGATTGATTCCATTGTGGTGACAGAAAGGGGTGTCCAGAAGGAGACACAGAGGAGATGTGCAGCAAGCAGACAGAGTTCCCATGTGATGAAAGGGAAGGAGGAAATGGGGGAAGCTGCCTTGGCTCCCAACATTTTCCTGACTCCCAGGATTTGGTTCTAGTCCCTCCTGATGCGTATATATTCCAGAGACTGAGGAGTTAATTAGGTCCATAAGTTTCCTAAGAATTTCAGAGGAGCAGTCAGGTGGATGAATCCCTGCAAGTGCTGCTGGTGAGAGGCAATGACCAGAGGTGGAGTGGGAAGGATTTCCCCATGAGGGTCTGCGAGTGACCAGGATGAGGTTTGAGGAGGCATGGTGGAGAAGAAGATGCAAGTTCCCTCAGGTGAGCTTACTGCAGGGTTCTGGTTTAAGAAATGATGGAGATTGGATTGTCATAGAATTACATGTCCATGTCCTTTGTCATATGAATTTGCACATATCTTATTAGGATAGGTAGAAAAAATCCTCCTGTCTCTTCAACTGTGGGCCTGATCAGTTGGCTTGCTTTGGTCAATGGATTATGGATGGAGTTGACAATGGGCCAGTTGTGAGCTGAATGAGAGTCATGTACAGTTTCTATAAGCATTTCCTTGTGCTTCTTCTATCTGTAAAGAAAAGGCCTTTTCCCAATTATCTGCTAGCCTTAGATAGGAAACATGGGGAACTGACCTGTATGGGAACCTATGTCATGAATTAGAGACCCTCAACCCAACCCTTAGACTGTGTGAGTGAAAAAATAAACATTTGCTTTTATAAGGCACTAAGATTGGAGGACTATATATTGTACAGTATTATCACAGCAGTAGCTGATGAATACAAAGAACTAGATCCCAGGCAAAATGAGCAACACAGAGCCAAAGCAGAGGAGCCTGATTGGGCCTTGCCTGGAGAAGGGTGGCAATGTGAGCGACAGTGAATCCTTAGAGGTCATGCTGGAGGCCACCAAGTCATGCATGATTGGAGGAGGGAAATGAGAGTGGTCTGGGGAAAATACATGTCGCCTCACTGATTGTCTGGCATAGGGAAAAGTCAGGAGGTGCACAAGAGCCAGGCAGTTGTAACTGAGCTGGGGACATTATTCTAAGCCATTTTATCTGCTCACACGTTACTCCTCAGCTCGATTAGCACAGAGTTAGGGGCTGTAGGCATGGCTGCTTTAAGGAGCGAGCAACCCAGGAAAGTAACCCAGAAGAAAAGGTGAAAGAGGAACACAGCAGTGCTGCAGCATCCAGATATCAGTGTGGGTGTGTGTGTGTGTGTGTGCCTGCCTGATGGATAGGAGGTTTCTGTCTACCTGGTTGCTATTTATACTTGATAGGGTAGGTTTAAAGTTGGGAGATCAATTGTCCTCTGGTCAGTTTACTGACCACTTCACTTGCTTTCTGAGGATATACAGCCTCAAATGCACTTGGGAAACCATAGACCCACAGGACAACTGGATGAGCAGGGCTCCATGTGGCGGCCCGTGGCTGCATTACCACAGTGGTGCATACCAGGCAGGAGGACAGAAAAAGAGCGTTTCTGATTTTTTTTTGCTTGAAATTTCTTTTCCCAGGTGTTCTCAAGCTCAGGAAACTCTTGTCATCTCCTAATGAGGCAGATGAGGTTGAGAGTTCTGTTGGGAGGCATTTCCACTTCATCAAGCCCAGTCATACCCAAGCTCCAGGATTAGATCGAAATCTGCAGATCCCACAGTTGCTCAGGCAGCCTGGTTTCTGTCTTCGCTACCTTGTTATCTGGCCCTTCTCTGAATTCCTGTAGCTCTTCCAAGATTTAAGCAATGAGATTAACAGCTATCATTTTTTGAATGCCTAACATATGCTAGTGTCTCTAGTGTATCTTTTACAAATATTATTGATAGCAACAACTGCAAAGATTGCTAATATTATTAAATATTTACTATGTGGCAGGCACTGTACCAAACTCCATACACATATTAACTCATTGAGAAGCTTCACAATGAGCAATGTGGACTTCATTATTTTTACATGCAAGTGATAACTTGTGGAATTAGGATTTGGATGTTGATTGGTCTGACGCTAGACCTGTAGTTTTGTCATTTGTGAAGCACTCTTGCTTGGTTCTGCCAAGCCAGGGCACTGTCCCATTTCCTAAGATAGGCTGGGGCAAACCCAAAGGACTGGGACACAGAGTTATACCAAGAGGATAAATGCTGTGGCAATTGCCCCACAGAAGTCCAGTAAGTAGTTTGGATTGGTGGCAGGGCTAAGATCCAGCAGGAAACACGATGAGATCTCTGAAAAGTCAGATGAGCAGAAAAATGAACAACCTCAGAAGCCATGAGATGTCCTGGCAGGCAGATGGGTTGTGCAGGAAGCCAGCCTGGATGCTGGAGAGTGATTAAGAGACAGGAGAGCAGGTCCTAGAGCAAAACTGAGCTGGCTAGAGCAGGTGCATAGGTAGTTCTGACTTTGCCCTCTACTAACTTTTAGGAAAGCTACTTATTTTCCATGAGCATCAGTTTCTTACCTATAAAATGAGAGTGATAATATTCCCTCCTTTATAGTGTTGGAAAGATAATCAAGTGAGAGGAACATAAAGCACCAGTGTGGTGCTGGTACTGAGGAAAGGCTTGGTGCATGGATTGTTGCTTGGAGGCAGGAATAAGATAGTACCAAGGTATCATTACTAAGTGGCAAATAAAGTGTCAGAGGAGGAGCATCCTAAAATTCTTTCTGATTGAGATCAGTACTTGTTTTAGAGACTAAAAGGGATTAGGTGACCTCAGTTCTATAGAGAGAAGCATCGCTACACAAGGCTGGACAAACAAGTACCAGTCTTTTTATATATGGGTTCTGGAATTGCAGCCCTATACAGCTGAAAGGCTTTTATTTAAGACTTTGACTCCCAGTCTGATGTCCTGTCAGTTATATGGTGCTGCTGGTTAATAAGTATTTGACGAAAATGTACAACCATGTCATAGGCCATGCATAGTAGTGGTCTTCAAACACTCTTGTGCATTCTTTGATACTCCTCCCATCACAAGGTAGCATTACATTATTTCCCCTTGAGCGTGGACCAGCCTTAGTGACTCACTTCTAAGGAGGGAATTTAGTGACAGTGATGCTGTATGTCTTCTAAGGCTGGTTAGAAAGTGTGAGACAATTCTGCATGGCTCCATCTCTCAGGTGCTTGCCCTTGGAATCTGTTATGATGTTAGAAAGAAGCTCAGGAAGTCCACATAAAGTTCTGAACAACAACTCCAGGTAAGGTTCCAGCTGACAGCAGCAATAACTGCCAGAGAAATGGATAAATGAGATTTCAAATGATTCAGCCCAGCCTTGAACTCTTCCAGCTGATTCCAAGTGGCAGAGATGAATTTCCCCCAACATACTCTGCCTAAATTTCTGGCTCACAAGCAATATAAATGCTATGGGTTTAAGCCATTAAGTTGTGGACTGGCTTGTTATGCAGCAATAAACAAGTGGAACATACATGCACATTGCAGAGCAGAGAAGCAGCAGCTGACAAGGGTGAGAGTTGTCTTCTGGAGTGTCATGGTTGAATCTTAAATTTTAGCTGTGTTAGCAAGTTTTGTACCCTCTTCAGACTGTTTGGTTCCCTGGAAGATGGGAATAATAGCTATATCAATTTTATGTGTGTTGTATTAGTTCGCTAGGGCTATAGCAAAATAGCACAGACAGTGTGACTTAAACAACAGAAATGTATTTATTCTGGAGAATGGAAGGTCAAGATAACAAGTGTTGGTAGGGTTGGTTTCTTCTGAGGTCTTTCTCCTTGGCTTGCAGATAACCACCTTCCTTCTGTGTCCTTGCGGGGCCTTTTTCCTATCTTTGTATATTTCTCTGCCCCCATTTCTACTTCTCATAAGGATTTTCTTTTAGAACTTACTCTAATTGAGACTTCATTTCAACTTGATTACCTCTTTGAAGGCTCTGTCCAAATACGGTCACATTCTGAAGACTATTAGTCACTTTCCTTTCTCTAGGACAAAATACCTGACAACCACAACTTATAGGTGAGATTTATTTTGGCTCACAGGTTCAGGGGAATCAGTCCATGGTTAGTTGAATCCAAGGCAGAAACCACATGGCAGAGCAACAAGCTAGAAGAGAACAGTTCACTGCATGGCTGCCAGGGAAGGAGAGAGAAAAGGGAGGACCTGGAGATGGAATACATCCTTCCAGGTCACATCTCCAACGACCTTCTTCTTCTGACCAGAGCCCTCTTCAAAATGTGAGATTTTTGAGAGACATTTTAGACGTAAGCCAGAACACAAAGATTTAGAGGTCTGGGATTTTAACATATGAATTTCGGTGGAGGGGGAGGGTGGTACAATGCAGACTACAACAGTTGTTATAAAAGAGAATTAAATGAGATAAAACAATTATAAATAATGTTAGTAGTGGACCCAAGGTGTTTCATGAACAATGATCACTATTATTATATATATATTATATCCATATTATTCTACCCACTCAATGCAAAAGGGAAAATTCTCTGTGTGTCCTGGGGAGATTGTATTTTCCTCATTTACATGGGTGACAGAACAAGGCCATCTCTCTCCTAAGCACAGTGTATCCCTCTGACCCGCAGCCTGGCCCTAAGCTTTGTCATGGCTGGTGGCAAGAGGGGGCTGAAGAGTCCCCTCTGAAGGGTGAAAAAGCTTTATCTCCTGACTCTGCAGAGACAGCTGCTTCCTTTGGGGGTCTCTTGAGAGACTCTGGGCTCAAGCTTGGGAGACAGCTCCACAGTGACCCAGATAGGAGCGAGCTGCAACAGCATAAAACTAGAAGTTGCTGTCTGAAACTGCCTGTGTGCTCCAGAACTGACCCTTGGAATCATTCCCACTGAAGGCAATTTGGAAAAGGTATTTTACAGAAAAAGTCCTGATTCAGAAAACCTTTCTGCCAAGTCCTTTGTTTTCCTAATGTTGCCACAGTGTCTGGAGTTGAGTTTTTAAAATGGCATTTTCCTGGAAAGGATTTTTTGGTCTTTTTTGGAAATGCCTCATGTAAAACAAGATCACCATTGGGCTGTTGGGTCATATCCACTGCAGCCCGCCTCCCACCCCCTCCCTGGGGGCAAGCTTGGGAAATGGCAGGTGGGGGAGGGACACTCTGGTGGGAAAAAGGAACAAAACAGAGTTGGAGGGAAAGCAGGAAGTGACAAAGGAGCCAGCATTCTTGTGTTAGAAGCAGGCTCAAGGCTCAGATTCATTCCAAAGGGTCCAGCATCATGGTGGGGAAGGAGGGAGGGAGGAGCCCTGGCATAGGGCTGTGGGAATGTGCTCTGGGATCCTGTTGGTGGAAGCGTGCACAGTCTCTATTTTTCACAGAAAGGAACTTGTCCTTGAACCTGCCATTTCCTTCATTCCTCTATCTTGAGTCTTGCATCTTTTGTCTTGCATGGGTGAGAGGGAAACAGGGATAGAGCAGGGGCACACCTCCTCATCGGATTGGGTTTCCTTTGTGAGGAATGAGACTGTCTGTAGCATGTATTCTAGAGGATCTTTAAAGATTGAGCTGTGTCTCTCCATCAGACTGGAGGGTTCTGAACTACAGTGACTACAGTGACTATGTCCTAGATCCATCTAATTACCCTGAGGACCTCAACCCTAACCTTCAGTTCTGAGAACCCTGTATGTGGGAAAACCCCGGTGTATGGATCTGACTGACCCAGTGACTCACAGTCTTACCTGTCTTTGTAAGCAGCACAGATAAGATATCTTGCCATAAGCTGCCCACTTGCCTCCTTGTCCTGGCCAGGACAGTGATTGTGATCAAGGGTAACATCTGTGTCAGGAAGGCTCTTGGGAGCTCTTTGTGGAGCTGGCTTCCATCCTCTG
>PVJX010027191.1:0-25091 GCA_004027295.1 Dolichotis patagonum | reverse complement strand
GAAGAATAGAGGAACACAAATGGAGAGAAAAATTTATTGAAGAATTCAGAAAAAACCTAGAATTTATGAAGCAGATTCAAAGGGATTATCAGGAAACTAAAGACTCGATAGAAAGCTGGCAAAACTGCTTGAAAGAAACCAAAGAGAGACTATCAAAAATTGAACACAGGCTTGCAATGTGGGGTCATGAAAGGGAAGACCTCTTAAAAATAACAAGGGAGCAGGCAGTAAAGTTACAAAGACTGGAAGATGACAAGAGGATCTATAACTTAAGAATAAAGTATATGAATGAAGAAGCAGGAATCAAACCAGGGGAATTACAAAGGCTATTCACAGAAATTATTGAAGAAAATTTCCCAAGCATAGAAAAAAGAAATGATATGTAAAATATACAAGGAAAGCCAGGAAGTTGAGGCAGAAGGATCTCTTCTGGAATTTGAGGGAAGCCTGAAAAACAGCAAAAACCCATCTCAAAAAAAAAGAAAGAAAACAACAAAAAAGGAAATCTATAGGAAAAATATGACTTAACTGGAATCCTTTTGAATTTGATTATAATATTTAGGAGCTATTCAATAGATTTATAATTTAAATATTTATATCTTCTAGGAGATTAAGTGAGAGAGAAAGGATTGGTGAATTGGGAGCTCCTGAAGTATGGGGACTTTCTCCAAAGAATCCTGAACCAGAGTAAGTTGTTTTAAAATCTTATAAAAAATATGGTATAAGCCAGGCATTGTGGTGGACACCTGTGATGCCAGCACTCCAAACAATGAGGCAGGAGGATTGCTGTGAGTTCAAGGCAAGCCAGGGCTACAGTAGTGGGTTTAAGGCCAGCCTGAAATACATAGCAAGACCCTTCCTCAAGAAAAACATGTTACAACAATAATTTAACACCTGAGTGTACTGTGAAAATTTTTGTTACATAAGGAACTTTATATCTCATTTTTTTTTCTTCTTTCATGTGAATTATGCTATTCTAATTCTGAAATTTTGAAAAATCTGGAACATGGCTAAGGATTAAGCATGTTGCTGGAAAGAGAACTAAGAAGAATTAAGATGTGTTATGTACATGTACCAACTCCTCATGATGAATGCAATCACTATGTATTGCAAACATATACTAATAAACATTTTTAATTAAAAGTGAATAAATAAAATGTTGCTAGGGAATTTTGGTACACTAATTATTCTCTTTAAATTGTAGCTCATGGGGTACTAATTTGCTACTTGTAGAAATGTCAGTGAGCTGGGGATTTAGCTCAGCGGTGTAAGCGCTTACCTGGCAAGCACGAGGTCATGAGTTTAATCCCTGGTACCCTCCCCCCCTAAAAAAAGAAAGAAAAGAAAAAAGAAATGTCCAATATGCAAGTAATACGTTTATATTATTTTGAATTTTTTCTCAGCTCAGGAACAGATTGCACACTAAATGTTAGTATTACAAAAAGACTTGGAAATGAGTATACAGTATGATTTAATTTAGTTCATTTTCCTATGTCTTATACTATCTGAAGTGGAATGCTTTTTTCTCTTCTTTTCTTTTGTTATTGGTTTGCTTTGCTTTGGTTTTTATGGTGTTAGGGATCCAAATCAGGGCTTCACACATGCTAGGCAAGTGCTGTGCCACAGAGGCACACGCCCAGCTCCTTAGTTTGTTGTCTTTTGTGCTACTCCTAAATTTCTGCTTCCCTTTCCTGAATTTCCATGTCTCCTTTAAGTTGAGACAGTATGCTTACCAGATATTACTAATTTATTGCAGGATAATAGAATGGTATCATCCAAAACTTGTTCTTAGAAACTCTTTTGGGGAAAAAAAAGAATACCTTTGGAAAAGCCTTGAAAAACATGAACCCATAGAATTAGAGTTGGAATAAACCCTAAAATGAATTTTGGTCTATTATAGATTTTTAATAAAATCCAGTTTTGGAATTCTCTGAAAAAGAATGCAATCTATTTTAGACTGTAGTTTGTTTGGTTCTCCATGTTCTGGTGAGACTAAACAGTAGCTGCTCTGCCATTTGTCTTTTTTTTGCCATTTGTGTTTTACATACTTAGAATAAAATCATGGGGCTGAGGCTGTAACTCAGTGATAGAGGGCTTGCTAGCAGGGACAAGGCACTGGATTTTATCCCCATTGCTGCCCCAAAAAATAAAATCATGACATCATCCAGTTTCTTCACCTTTCAGTTTCTTTCATCTTCCCTTATGATTATTTGTCTGTTTTTGCCTTGTGGTTTCTTATGAAAATATAAATCTTCTGTGTTGCTTTGTTTGAAAAGTACTTTATCTACAGCGTTATGCAAATGTAAGTTGTTTTATTATTATGAAGATATAAAACCTTGATATATACCCTTAGAAATCTAATTCATTGCTTGCTCTGTTCTTGGACAATCAAGACTGTAACTGAAAAATTTTAAGGCCATGTCCATATTCAGTGCTTCATATTTCATCACTTTTCTAATTGTTACAACCATTTTCTTTAAATTCAGCTCTGATGAACATACACCAGTAGAGGATGAAGAACCAAAGAAAAGCACTTCTTCAGCATCTAGTTCAGAAGGTATTTTTAAATATAGAACTTTCTAATTGATGAGTTTAAAAAGTAAGTTTGTATTCCCAGCATTAGACGGCTAAGGCAGAAGGACTGCTGCAAATTCGAGGCCAGCCTGGGCTCCACAGTGAGTTCACAGTCAACCCTATCTAAAAAAAAAGTTAAGTTTATAAATAGTTGAACAGTAGGCTTTGCTTTTACTCAAGTTCTCAATCATCTGTTCTTCCATATTTCAAATACAATAAAGTTGATGTTCACAAATACTTCTTTAGAAGTTAGGTTTGTATTTGTTTTACAGATGAAAAGAAGAAAAGGTCTACTCATTCAAAAGAAAAGTCCAAGAAAAGGAGAAAGAAGAAATCATCTAAAAGAAAACACAAGAAATATTCTGACGATAGCGACAGTGACTCTGATTCTGAAACAGACTCCAGTGGTAAGCCAATATCATTCTGCAAGCCTTGCCTCAACTCTAGTTTTACTTTGCAGAAGTTATTATAGAAGAAGAGTTCTTAGAACAGGAGTGGCCCAAAGTTTCCAGACGCTTGTTGACTTTGTGCCAGGGACCCTGCTAAGTGCTTCCTGCTCATTAGCGCTCTTTGATCCACACAGTAACGCATGAGGACACGGAGGCACAGAGCAGGCCATCAGTCCACACCTGAGGTCCCAGTTGGACTTCAGAGCAAAGCAAAGTGGCTGTGCATGGTCATGTGGGGAACCTGGCCCCAGATCAGCTCGGGCTTGGGCTGCGTGAGGTGGCGTCAGAGCACAGCCCAAGGTTGGGGCTCCTTTGTGCAACTCTCACGCCCAGCAGGCACCTCTGGATAGTGCTTTAAGGGCACCCAAAGGGCCCCCTTCAGGCTGACCGCCACCTGACACAAGGCACCTGATTTGGGGAGATGCATCCCAAGAAGCCACATTTTTATTGCTCTTCTACTATTATTTTCATATTTCTGCAATTGTACTTGCAAAAGCCATGTTTTATGCCCTCTCCTAACTGATGACTGACCAGAGGGTGCCTCTTCTGCAGTTGACACAGGACACAAAGGTGCCTCCTCCTTTGATGTCTCCCAGGTTTCCTTGTCCCCACTGTCACTTTCCTTCCTCATTGATGGGAGACTGACCTCTCTTAAAGCATAAATACGGGGGAGTCAGTCCCCTTCTTTAAGTTCTTCAATAGTCCTCCATAGCCTTCAGGGTGGAGTTCAGAACCTACATGACCCCTCTCTAGTCACATACTCCCTGTCACTCTCCCTTGCACCACCCTCGACTGCTCTCTGTCTCCTCAGGACTCCATGTGCTTTCCCCTGACCCTGTCCTTTGGTCAGAGGGCCCTGCCCACAGTGCCAGCCTCTCCCGGCATCCAGCACGGCTTACTCATTGCAGTGATGGGCACGCATTGCTTTCATAATAAAGTGACTTTAAACAGAACTAGCGCAAGCGTCACCTTTTCCTGGACAGCCGTTCCCTACCCATCCTCCTCAAATCAGCCTGGTTTTGAGACTCTTGTGTTTGCCCACAGAATTCCATCTTCCCTCTGTCACTCTGGATAGTATGTATCTCTTTACCCATCTCTGCCCTGGGCTACACTGAGCTGGAAAACATTCTCCCCATACCTCAACATGTTTTCCCTTTTTAAAATAAAAGTGTTCAAATATTCAGCAAAGTAATGAAAATAATATAGTTATTATATTTAATATAATACTCAGCTTTAACAGTACTTATGACATATTTGCTCCAAGTGTGGGGTTTTTGATGAGATAGTCAAAGTAAATTACAAATATACTTTGAACGTAAATATTTCTGTATCTTTAAAAATTAAAGACATAGTTCTACGTAAAGACAGTACTATTATCCCATGCAGTGACATTAATAATACTGTGTATCGCCTAATAACTTATGTGACTTTAAGCCTAGTGCAGTTTCTGCCAACTTGCAATAAATATTAGAATGGATTAATTTTTCTGTGACAACAATTGGGATATCTATAGGATTTTTATCTATTCGAAAATATTGAGGTTTTAGCATTTTAAATTATTTTTCAATTATAATGTGCTTTAATTACAGATGAAGATACAAAAAGGAGAGCAAAGAAAGCTAAGAAAAAGGAAAAGAAGAAGAAACACAGATCGTCAGTTTTTTCTTTATATTATGGAAAAGTTAAAATGTGTATAAAATTACATTAAATAGTATAATGTCCTCTATACCCACCACCTACTTTGAGTAATTATCATCTCATGAGTTGTGCCCTGCTAGTTATTTTGAAACCAATCCCAGATAGCATTCCATCCATAAGCAATTTAGTACCTGATAGGCATTCTTTAAAAGCAAACCAAAAAATAACTATTACGCTGCTGACATGCCTAAAATATTTAATAATAATTTTTCAATTCTCAGTGTTTTTTCTATAGTTCATTCAAATTAGGATCCATATCATGTCCCTAAATTTTAATGATTGCATTTGTAAAGTGTCCTTTAGCATGTTCTGTTCTCTATGTTTCCCATAGAGTGATAGGTCTCAAGGCCTGACAATCCAGATTGGAATTCTGGGTAGGAATATAGCATAGGTGGTACTGTATACTTCCATCAGAAGACAGACAATGTCTGGGTGTCTCATTTTGCCATATTAACAGCCATTGATGTGTTACTTCATGAGGGATTGCAAAATGGTGATACTCAAACTTCCCTTCCTCATTAATTAGAATAGAGTAATTCTATAAGAGAAACTCATCAATGATTTAAACACCTTGAAGTACAGTTTGTACAGGAAGGGCAAGAAAGTTAAGAGTATAGTTCAGTGGTAGTGTTTACCTAGTATACATGAAACTCTGGGCTTGATCCTCAGCACTACAAAAAAAACTTAATAAAATTAAACTTAAAATTCTATAAAAAGGAAAAGAAATAAGTATTATTTAATTTTTCAGTTTTATGAGTTCACCAAATAATGAATTGTATTTTTTTAGTATTACGATCTTGAGGACTTAAACATATTTGACATGTTTTACTCCCTTACACTCAAAATTATTAATGCACAAGTTAGTAAGAGCTGCTTTTTTAAGCCTTTTTATTTCTGTTGTCATTCTACACTATAAGAATTGTATTTCATTGTTCATTTAGGGATTTTTTTTTAATTGTGAAGCATGATTTTGTTAAGTGTTAGATTTTTTTAGTTAAAATTCTTCTCTAGAAAGTTTGGATAAGGTAGGAATTCAGGGCATTTTCATTGCCTTAAAAAATTAAGATACTCCTTAACATGCGGATATTAAGTGAATTTGTGTCAATTTATAATCCCTACAGGAAGAAATACAAGAAAAAGAAGTCTAAGAAGAACAGAAAAGAGTCTAGTGATTCAAGTTCTAAAGATTCCCAAGAAGAATTTCTTGAAAATCTCTGGAAGGATCGATCAAGTAAGTTCTCCTGGTAACCTTTAACTTAAAACAGACAAAATTTTAAAGTAAATGAATGGTTAAGTCTTAATGTGTTTCTGAACATTTTTCATGCAGAGATTGAAGAACCTTCAGATTTAATTGGCCCAGAGGCTCCAAAAACACTTGCCTCTCAAGATGATAAACCTTTAAAGTAAGTAGAACTGTATTTATAATATCTAAAGTATCTGCCAAAACTATGGCCCTAACTTGCCTTGCCAAGCTTTTCTCCATCTGCTTCCTTATTTGTACCCTAGCTTCCTAATGAGCCAGAACACTAAAAGTGCTTGCTGTACACTTTCCCGTTTTTCTCCCTTATTAAGCTTGTTTCTTACCCCAACATGCTTTCCCTTTTCCCTGCCTTGTGTTCTCTACCCTCAGTTTTTTCCTGTTAAAATCATTCACTAGCCTTCAAAGCCTTTTCAAAAGGAGAGATACACTGATTCCCAGTACTACCCCTCCATGTGATTTCTACTCTTTAATCCTCACAGCACTGTATATTGATGCTATGCAATGTATTATATGTTTTAGCTTGTATTGCATTTATATCTTATTACTAATAAAACTCCACAAGAACAGAGATTATTTTTATATTACAAATTCTGAGTTTAACAAGTATGTAAGAAACATCCATTGAATTGAATAAAGAGATAATAGATTTTAAAGTCTTTTTGAATCAAAGATAATAGATAATTGTTACTGTATAGAATTATTATTGGTTATAAGTAAAAGATATGTCAATTTGAGATACCTTATTTCTTTGGGGTTTTTTTTAAGAGAAAAGGAGAAAGGGAATGAAACGGAGACAGAAGCAGTAATGGCGGTACCCAGGGATGAATTAACCATCTGTTATAAGCTATACATCTACACACACTAATGTCAGTTCTTCCAAATTAGTTTTGCATTTCTGGGTTAGTAAGTAAGTAAGTCATAGTGCAATGTTTACTAATTAAAATGATTCACATTGGATTTCCTACAGCGGAACACTACTGCTCAGTACTAGTACTACTATTGTTATCAGAAGAAAATGGTTTGTGCACTCTTTAGATGATGAGCTTTCTGTGCTGTAGTTTAATGGACCTTTTCTGAATTCTGAATTTCTTTGCAGTTATGGCCATGCTCTGTTACCCGGTGAAGGTGCAGCTATGGCTGAATATGTAAAAGCTGGAAAACGTATTCCACGAAGAGGTGAAATCGGGTTGACAAGTGAAGAAATCGCATCATTTGAATGTTCGGGTTACGTAATGAGTGGTAGCAGGTATGCTCTTGGCATGGGGCTCAGTTTCTATGATTAGATCTTTTCCTTCTTCCTATCAGAATTCTATTTTGGTGATTGATTCCATTAAGTCACTATTCATAATAGAAAGTAGAATATGAATACTTGTTTGATTTTGGTTTTTTGATATAAACATATTTGGCTAAAATCTCAAGTATATATGAAATTTAGCTTCAAAGATAATTATATCCCCAACTTCAAGGAATCAGTATGTCTTTGTACTTTCATACAGGGAAAACTATAAGACTTTATTGAAAGATATTAAAGACCTAAATAAGTAGAGAGATAAAACATTTATGGGAAGAATGCAATACTGTAAAGTTGTCAATACTTTCCAGATTGATCCATAGATTCAATAAAATTCCAATGAATAGTTTTTCATAAAACTTAATAAGCTGGTTCTAAAATATATTTGCTACAATAAAAGACCAAGACTAGTCAGGGTTTTTTGGTTGGTTTGTTTATTTATTTATTTATTTATTTGCAGTAATGGGGATTGAAGTCATGGTCTTCGCACTGAGCTAAGTCCCCAGGTCTTTTTTTTAATTTTGAGACAGGGTCTCACTAAGTTGCCCAGGTGTCACCCAAGTGTTGCTCAGTTTAGCCAGGTCATTTCTGAAGACACATAAGGAAAGTGAGATTTGCCTTACCACAGATGAGAACTTACAAAGCTTATAGTATTTTAGAAAGCATAAACCAAATTACTCAATGAAGTAAAATATTTCCTGTGTACTTTCTCAGCTCATATTTTGTCACAAGCATTTTGCTCACTGAAACAAAGTCATTTTTTTATCTTAATCCCACGAAGAATGTGGCATTTTGGTTGTTAAAGCACTGGGGGATATAGTTGAGTTTGAGGCCAAGGACAGCTATATCATTATGAAACTTCAGTTGTATGAATGAGATGGAATATTAGAACAGTGGATAAAAAAGGAACTATTGAGTGAAGGGCAAATGGTTATCCATGTAGAAAAAGATAAAAGTAGGACCCAAACTCACCATGTATGAGAGTGTGCAGCTAAATTAATAGCTGTGGAAGCAGCTATCTTTTAGACCTTGGGGTAAGTGTTTGCTGAAGAAAACAAAAAATACTCTAACCATAAAATAAATTATTGCCGGGCATGATGGCACGTGCCTGTAATCCAACACTCAGGAGGCTGAGGCAGGAAGATTGCTGTGAGTTCGAGGCCAACCTGGACCACGTAGTTAGTTCAAGGCCAGCCTAAATTACATAGTGAGACCTTCTCTCAAAAAATAATAAATAAATAAAGTATTGAGAAGTTTGCCTAGGCTAAAAATAAGAACTCATGTTTATCAAAAGACACAATAAAAAAAAGACAAGTTCCATGGTGGGATAAAACCTTGAAATACACACAATTGATAAAGAGTTAGCACTGAATATATTTAAAATGTATCTATAAGTGACCCAAAAGAAAATGGAGAAATGATCAAACAGGCGTTTTTCAGAAGAATAAATACATATGGCCTATACATACATAAAAAGATATTCTTTATTATTAAGAATAGAAATCAAGAACTTAGTGAGATAACATTTTATACCCATTTGATAGGAAAAATTACAAACAGCACCACACATTTAAAAGGAGGTGGATACACAGGCTCTCTTAAATACTGCTAGTGATGGTATACATCGGTACAATTTGGAAAATAATAATTCAGTAGCTTCATACCAGAGTATCCAAGAGAAAAAACTTTTACATTTACCAGGAGACACAGGTATGGAAGTTTATAATAGTATCTTTCATGTAGCACTTTCTCCCAAGCACTAACCAGGCCCAACCCTAATTAGCTTCCGAGATCAGGTGAGACAGGACACAGTCAGGGTTGTAGGGCTGAAGATTCATGTGGCACTTTCTGTGCCAGGTAAACTGTTTACAATACTCACTTCCCAAAAGCAACCTAAATATATTGTGATTTTGGCCAGGTTGGTAGCACACGTCTGTAATCCCAGCACTCATGAGGCTGAGGCAGAAAGATCACTGTGAGTTTGAAGACAGATTGGAGGGGCTGGGGATTTAGCTCAGTGGCATAAGTGCCTGCCTTGCAAGCGCACAGTCGCGAGTTCAATCCCTGGTACCAAAAAAAAAAAAAAAGAGAGAGAGAGAGAGAGTGAAGACAGCTTGGGCTACACATCGAGACCTTGTCTTAACCAAAACCTAAATAAATACATACATATGTAGATAGTCATTTTGTCTCTCCCATCTTGCCACTTCCTTGCCTTCACACTAATTTAAATTCATTCTCCCCTTTTCTCCTTACCCAGGTTTTTCTGTTTTTCCTGAAATAGCTCAAGCTTCTTGAATTAATTCTGTAGGACTCAGTACATGAATACAAGAAAGACAGGGTTTACCCCTAAACAGACCTTTAGAATATGATGTCATAATTTCCTTCTGTCTCTACTCTTACGCTTTAGTAATTTGACCCTTGTATGAAATCCCTTCTTTTCTTTGAGCCCCTACTGGATTCTAAAGAAGTTAAACCTACCCCTAGATCCCTCTTCAGTTACAGATTAAGACTTGGTTCTTTTGGTTGGATTGGTAAAGCAGAACCTTAAAGAAATACCACTTGATTGATGGAAAATTCTCTCACCTGTCCTGATGTCAGTTCCACAAAATCAGGTGGACATATTGCCTAGGAAGTTTAATAACTTGACTTCTGACTGCTTTACTGGAAATAATTAAACTGGACTTACGCCCTTAGCATTTGAAATTAATAACATTCAGTATGTTGACAGAGTTTAAGAGATCATGTTTTGAATACTAAAAATGAATCAAATAATCTTTTGCTACTTTAGCTCATTTCAAAGAGCTTCTATGCATCAGCTTTTAAGCTGACCATCCTGTATTAAGAAATAATTGAGGACAATCTATGAGAATAATTACTGAGAAATTAAGCTAAAAATGACATTATCTCCAGGCATCGCCGAATGGAGGCTGTACGACTGCGAAAAGAGAACCAGATCTATAGCGCTGATGAGAAGAGAGCACTTGCATCCTTCAACCAAGAAGAGAGACGAAAGAGAGAGAACAAGATCTTGGCCAGTTTTCGAGAGATGGTATACAGAAAGACCAAAGGGAAGGATGACAAATAAGGATTTTCTAATCATTCAGCAGACATTTTTCATAACAAAAAGCAAGTCTGGGTTCTACACATATACAAAGATTATTGTGCTCTGAAAAAGCTTTACAGTGCTACTGTGCCTTCTATATAATTCTTTCAGTCCTTCAATTAAAAAAGCTGCTTATTGAAAATAATTTTAGTAAATTATTTGGGTTATTTTGGATTGACCATAACATTCTGGTTTTAAAATTCAAATTATGAATGAAATCCTACTGTATTAGGGGAGGTGACACAGGGAGAAAGTGTCAGTAAGAAAGTATCGAAACCTAATCTTACACTGAGGTTCAGTGCTCCAATTCACTCTATACAATGCCAACCCCACCCCAACTAAGCTTAAGAGAAATTATCATCCCTCTTTGTTGAAAGTGTTATGAATGGACTTGATAGAAACTACATAGGAGGTTAATTTGTTAAAATGAAAGCTTTGCTGAAAAAAAGTAAGTCTGGATTTTAAAGCTGACTTTACCATAGTATATTTTGCTTTCATTTCCTACCTGTATTCTAAAACCAACCAACAAGCCAAAAAGCAAATTAATCCATGAAATTGTTGAATTGAAAATATAAACAGATGGTGTTTTAAATTGTTAATAATTCACTTAAAGATCACTCAGGGGCTGGGGATACAGCTCAAGAAAAAAAGTACTTTCGAAAATAAAGTCTTAGGTGTTGCTGCACCAGTGTAAGTACCTTATTTATGTTTAACCTATACTTTAATAATAGGATATCATGTGAAAAAAGAATGAGAGTCAACTATAGTCAAGAGTGCTGATAGGGAAAAATATAATGAGTTAGTAAACTTGTTATTGTTAAAATATAACAATTTTAGTTGTTTCATAAGATCAAGCAAAAATACTATTAACCTTTTTTTTTGCAGTACTAGGGATTAAACCCTGGAGCTCTACACTGAGCTACATCCCCAGCCGTTTCTATTTTTGTTTTTACTTTTTTAAAACAGGGTCTTACTAAGTCACAAAGTTGCTCAGGCTGGCCTTGAACTTGTGATCCTCTTATCTCAGCCTTGATATTTAACATTTTTAAACTTTGTCCTATATATAATAAGATCTAGTTATAAACACTGTTAAATCTTTCAGTTTTTTATATCTATCATTCAGTTTAATTGTTAACTTTGTACAACCCCCCCCATTATCACATTTTTGGAAAGTGCAAATGGTAGAACTGTGAGATCATAGTCTTTTTCCTTCTCTTATTTTTGTTCAATTTAATTAGGTCACAAAAATGAAGGCAGAGGGGAACAGTTGAAGTTTTGGCTGTTTTTGTTAAGGTTCGAATGTTGTTTCGGTCTCCATTATTGTTACATACATAATTACTGAGTGACAGGAAAATTCTAAAATGCCTTTCTTGTAGTTTGAAGTGGTATTTGTTCGGTTTTTAAATAAGGCACTCATATTTCAAGTACAGAGCACAAGTGTTTCTACTCAACATACATTCTTGGAAAATGTCTACCTTTAATCCACAACTTAACAGTAGTCAGCATGTAGCAACATTTGTGACCCCTGAACTTGAGGTGATTTATCCTGCCTAGCCTACTAAACCTGTATTTTCCAAAGCTCATAATGAGGTCCCAGACTTGTGAGTCTTAGTCCATCTACTTTCTGTGTGTAATAAAACCTAAAGTTTATAACCCCTGCTTTTAAAAATTTTACTAAGGGCATTTTTTGTTACTGGTTCCTAGAGACTAAAATAGTATATCCTTTTCTTTTTAGTAGGCAAGGTAGTGTAAATGCAGCAATTCTGCAATACATATTATGAATATTCAATAGATGTTTATTGAGTAAATAAAAAATATTAAATTATTTGAGAGCCTTACCACTTTTTTCATCAGGGATTGTTTGGAAAATATCTATGAAACAATAGCTTCAGTAGCATATTCTTTAGGAAAGAGGAAGGTAGGGCCAGGGATTTAGCTCAGTGGCTTAAGTGCCTGCCTGGCAAGCGTGAGGTCATGAGTTCGATCCCTGGTACAAAAAAAAAAAAAAAAAAAACTCACTATATAGGAAAGAGGAAGGAAGAATAAAAAGATTTAGTGTTTTATTTTCAGCTTATGAGACTGTTTCAAAGCCACGTTTAGTCACCTGAACCATAAGTCAAATGGTAGAGTTACTGTGTTTCAAAGATATTTTTCTGTTCTTCTAGACCTACCTAGTTTCTCACCTCCTCACCTGTCACTCTGATAGGATTTTTCCCTTCCTTTTAATTTATTGCACATATATGAGTTTTTAAAAAGGAAGAAAAATTACTCACAGTCCTACCATATAAATTGCTAGTATTCTGTATTTTATTTCCGGCGTTTGTCTAAGTAAATATGTATTGCAATGTGTTTGTGAGTAATCACTTTGAGTGTAATGTAAATTTATCTTTGGTGTTTTAAAATTTTTCAGCTAGGTAAGGGACTCTAGGAAAGATAGAAATGAGTGATGGTCTGATCTAAGAATGAAAAGACTGGAAATAAGTAAGGTACTGATTGAATCCATTCCTGTTTCATTGCCCCCGGTCCTCAAGCCACTCTGCTGCCATCACAAGTGTCATGGTGTGTTACAGAAGGTGGCATGCCAGGTATCAGAGTATTAAAATGTACTGTTTAGCAGTAAGGCCAACTCACAGTAAATAAAGCAATCTGTGACACGGGCAGCCCTTCAGACTGGTTATATTATGAGCTGTAGAACCTTTGTCATTTTTTTTGTTCCCCAGTTGTGCCCATAATGGTCTGTCTGGATTGGAGACTTAGGCACAGATTGGGGGACAATCAGCCAAGAACCAACCATGGTTTGGTTTGACAGGTGAATTTTAGCAACTCTCTAAACTGAGCTCTGTATTTATAAGACTTAGAAATGATGCATTGTGATGGGAACAACCTTTTAGAAAATAGAAAATGACTTACTGATTACTCTGCTAATGTGATGGAAGTTGCAGTATGGAAAATGAATGAATGCGAAAAATACAGTTGGGTTGTGTGCCACAAGTTTATTCAATAAATATTCTGTGGTTTGATGTGCTGTCTTGTATTTTTAACATATTCTTGTTAGAAACACAACCCTAAAATGTCCTGTAGATATCAGGTATTCAAATAGGATTTGAATGAATTTAGTAAAATATGTTTGGCCTCAATTATTTTCATCAGCATTCTTTCTTGAAAGAAGATCGATTCTGGTCTATAGAGGAAAAAACACAAATATACTAAAAGCTTCTGGAAATTGTTCAAAACATTTAGTCAGGGATTCCTTCCTTATTCTGTTATACCCCTAGTAAGCAGAAAAGGTAGAGGATGGACTGTTGACTGAGAAGAGACGGCCTGGGCTCTAGCTATTCTTTTTCATGCCTTAGGCCTAATCAATAAAGGATTAATGAGCTTGCATTTAAAGAGTCTCTTAAGAGAGATTCTAGCCAAATAAGAGGGATTTTTATACAAAATTTAATTCCACATAATTTTGAAGTTTCATGCAGAAACAACAAACATGACCCACTTTACCCCTACTCTACTCCAACAACTAATCCTCAAGCTTATAATTACTGGTGAAACAGATACTAAGTAAAAGAAAACTTTGTAAAACAATAGCAAAATCATACTTTCAGCCCATTCTAATGGAGCAGGTGGTCCCAAAAAGGTAAGTGACCATTGTATGAATTATCTGTGACTACACTTGATGGATTCCTGGAGTATGATGACCTTTCCTCCACCCTTTTGATATAAATCTCCCCAAAATATAAAATAAATCTCCAGAGAGTTAAGCGTGATGGCACACATCTTTAATCGCAGTATGCAGGAAGCTGAGGCAGGAGGATCCCTGTGATTTTGAGGCTATCATGGGCTTATATATATGTGTGAATTCACTATATGTGAATTAAAAACCAACCTAAACTACATAGCAAAACTGCCTCAAATACAAAATAATAAAATAAATCTCCAAATATTTATTACCTTTGAACTAATGCTTGTTCTTCGAATACAAAAGAGACATCAATAGGTGTATCCTAAGAGAGAAGGACAACCATCAGCCTAGACTAATCATGCCAACATTTCATTTCTTCCCTCCCTGCACTTGCCCACATGTATACTTTTGGGGGGGGCGGGAGGGGTACTGGTAATTGAACTCAACCTCATGCTTGCCAGCCAGGTGCTGTACAGCTGAGCTATATCCCCGGCTCTCATATGTATACTCTTGAATTTCCAGAATGCATCTTACTTATGAATTGGGAGTCTATAGGTCACAGTTCTTTTTCACTTTAAAACGGTTCTGAAAAAGATCTTTTTAACAGCAAATACCTTGAGAATCACCACAAAACTAAGAATATGGTAGCAGAGGTTCATGCTTCTCAATAGCACAAGTAAGTCATTGACCTTCTTTACACATTCTGCCTTACTCAGCCAATAATCTCTGTTTCCTCAGGAATGGCACCAGAAGGAAATTATAGAGATGAACAGGTTGGAAAACATTTTAATGGCAGCATAAAAAATTAGACTATAATACTATCTTAGTGGTCCCTACCCATTCTCATTTCCAAAATTATACTTGCAGTTTTGAGCAAGAGCCATTCTTCCAAAACCTTGGTGTACTGTATATGGTCTCCAGTACAGTCAGTTTATGCTCACCTTCAGCAGCCTTATTTCACAGTGTGTAACCTTGCCAGTCAGCAAGACAGCTGATGGAAGGATATATGGCCAGGAGAAGTGAACTCTGCACCTTCTGTACCTCTTTAGATGTTTCAAAAGAGAGTTTGTTCTAGGATAGGAAGAATAGTGGGCATGATTGCCTCACTGACTTTGTGGTCCCTAGGTAAAGCCTTAGAGTCAGACCAAAGTACAAATAACTTTTGTGAAATGATGGAAATAAGATAGAAAATAACATTTGTATGTCTATTATGGCCTAAGCATTATGCTTGCTATCATCTCCGTTCCTCTGAGGACCCCTCCCCTGAATTCACAGATATTATTTTGGTTCCTTCGACACTGGTCATCAAATCAATATTTTCCTTATTTACAGGCTACAAGTAGGCATTCCTTCAAATTTTTATTAAACACCTATTTCCCAGACCTTGTTTTACAGCAAGACAAAAATCTCTGCCTTTATTGAGCTTTTATTCTGGCATGGGAGTAGATAATAGCAAAATAAGAAATTATATAGAATATTAGAAAGTAGTAAAGTATTATGGAGAAAAGTAGGGGATAGGATAGACAGTACAAGTAAAGAAGTTAGGGAGCAGGCAATGCACATGCATAGGGGAGAGTGTTCTGGTCAGAAAGAACAGCCAGTGCAGAGGCCCTAGTTATACTTGGCCTATTTAAGGAGTAGCAAGATCAGAATGGCTGGAGCAGAATAAGTGAGGGTAAGTGGCAGTGAAAAAGCAGAATAACAAAGGACTAGATCACATAGTCCTTGTAGATCTTTGCTACTCTAATGTAAGTCTCTGGACCTGAGCTATCAGCGTTGTCTGGCAGCTTGTTAGAAATGCAGAATCTGGAGCTGAGGAGTTAGCTAAGTGGCCTAAGCAACTGTCTGGCAAGTGCGAGGTCGTGAGTTCCATACTGGTACCAAAAAAAAGCAGAATCCAAAGCCCTGCCCTAAATCTGCTGAATCAGAATATTTTAACAAAAACCTCACTTCATCTGTATGTGCTTTCAAGTTTAAAACATACTTCTGGAAAGTTTTAAATGGAAAACTTTCATCTTACAAGACTCACTCTTTCTGGCTACTGTATGGGCAAGAGATATAATGAGTGCAAGGATGGAATCAGAGAGCTTGGTTGGGAGGCTACTGCAGTAATCTTGATGAGAGAGGATGGTCCTTTGGACCAGGGTGATAGAAGTGGAATGGTACAAAAAATGAGAGTCAAGGATGAGGCCAAGGATTTGGATGTCAACTGAGATGGACAGTGCAGTAATTTGGGAAAATCAAAAATTACCTTTTAGATACAGTAAGTGAGTTGTTCATTAAGCTTCCAGGTTGGAGAGGTCTAGGCTGGAGGTATAAATTTAGAAATCACAGGCTCTAGATGACATTTAAAGCCATGAACAACATAATCATGGAGGTGAGTATAGAGAGGCCCAAAGCCTGTTGGGAACATTCCAACATGAAGGGATTGATGTGAGGCAGAGATGCTAGCAGAGACTTGAGGAGGGATGGCTGGCAGGCAGGAGGAAAACCAGGAGAGTGTGTTGTTCTGGAAGCCTAATGGCAAGTGTCATGGAGGAGAGAGTAATCACTTGTAGTTTGCTGTAGATGGGCCAGATGAGGATGGAAATACGACTCTTCAATTATGCAAAAAGTCTCTATTCTATTGAAGCCTTACTGAAGGAAACAGGGCCCAAAAGGAAAAGCTTACCGAAGGTTTGTTTTTTTTTATCTTGATAGTGAAGTAGGCAATGACGTAGAATCTTGACATGGGTAACTGAAAAGTTGGCAGGTTCCAGCTCACACGGTAGATATAGTGGAAGGAATGATCTACATCTTCCTTCTTTATAAACTCTGTTCTGTATAACCAGCCAAGATGATATTCACAAGACTGTGTCATAGAAGAAAGAGAGAGAAAAATAATTTTCATAGCAAGAAAGCAAAGGAGGGCTACAGCCCTGTCTGAAGTCCTACATATTTTATTGGGATTCAAACTATAGTCAATTCCCAATTAATTACCTCCCAAAGGGAAGAAAAAGGACAGCTGAAATGAAATAAGAGCAAATGCGAACATAGCTTCAGCCCAGACTTTGGGTTGCAGGGGCACACCCTTAGATGAGGTATGTGAACGTCCATCCATGTACACACATAGTGTGCTCCACACCCTTACTTGTAAAGTGTCTTTGTTACTTTTCTCATCGCTGAGGCAAAATACCCAACATTCACAAGTTAAAGGTGGAAAGGTTTATCTCAGCTCAGTTTGTAGAGGTTTCACTCCTGTTACGGTTTGGGTCTGGATGTTCCCCCCAAGGCCTCATGCAGTCATAGGGTGGGGAGCTTTTTGGTGGTAGCTGAAGCTAGAGTTTGTGATTGGTTCATTGTCTACTGCTAGGGTTGATGGTGTGAGTGCTGCACCTGCCCTGGGGAAGGTAGCTTGCATATAATATAAGGGAGGAGAAGAAGCCTGCTCCTGCTATCTCCTTGCTTTTGCTACCTTCTGCCACCATAAACTGTTTGTCACCCCTCTGCCATGCCACACCCTACCTTGGAGCCAGCTGATTATGGACTAAAACCTCTACAAACTTCAAGCTAAATAAACTTTTCCATCTTTAACTTTGGGTATTGGGTATTTTGTCCCAGCAAGGAGAAAAGTAACTAAGACAACTTCATAGTCCAAGGCAGGGTGGCATGGAAGAGGAGCATCATAGGGGAGAAACAGTTCATGGCGCAGCAGGCAGAAGGCAAAAAGCAGCACCTAGCCTGCCTTTCCCTTTCTCCCTTTACATTCCATGCAAACTATAAGCCTATATTGATTGGTGCCACCCACACCCAGAGTCAGGCTTCCATTATCCACACCCAGAACTATGCTAAACCCATTTAGTTATCACACACCCTTAATCCACATATCACACACATGAGATCCAGCCAGTTCCCAAAACCCCAGAATGCAGGAGGCTTTGGGGAGACATCTAGATACAAGCCACATTAGAAACAAAGTATAGTTAAGTGGAAAATAATTAGAAAGTGACTAGAAGGTAGGCATGGTAGTACACACTTGTAATCCCCACCCTCAGAAGCTGAGGCAGGAGTATCACAACAGTTTTAAGCCAGTTTAGGCTACATAGTGAGTTTGAGGCCAGCCAAAACTACATGATGAGACCCTGCCTGAAAAAAACAAAAGTGGAGGGGAAAAAAGTGACAAAAACACATGTTCTGTTCATCCTGCTCCAGGGAAACAGGAGACCTACAAGTGTGACTAGAAATCAATAGGGCTGATTTCAACCATTTGTCAAAATTGGACTCACTTCATGCAGCCAAAGCTGGTTAGTAAGATCACAAGAGCAATGATTCAGGCAATAAAATAATCCATATCCCTCTGAAAGGAATGAATCTCTGTTTGCATCTTTGGAAAAGCTTTCCCCTTTGAAAGCATGAATCTTATTAGTGGAGTCAAGAAACAAAAGGCTTTGGAATAGTTCCTTAAGGCATATTCCTGGAGTTAACAGAACACACAACTCAGGTCAACTATATTATTGAAAGTATCAATATTCATTTGGTCTCTCCTTAATTCATGTATATTTTAACAGCCTTTAGTTCTGTCTATTGTACCCAAAATATGTTTGCCATCCATCTGTCCTTCTCCAATCCCACTTCCAGTACTCTATTTCAGTTGTCAGTATTTCTTGCCTGGACTCGGGGAACAACTCCAATCTAGACTTCAACATCTTCAACCTTGCTTCTCCACACTACCACCCACACTGAAGCCAGTTCTGTCCTTAAGCACAGCCTTGATCACATCAGCTCCACTCCAAAACCTTCAGCAGCTCCCCACTGCCTGCCAAAGAAAGTGAAAGTGTTTCACTGCGTCACTGAAGACCTAATAATATGATTTTGTACCCTCATGTCACACCTTTCCCAGCAGAAAGCTCATACTCCTATCAAACTAGAACTAGTCACCACTCCACATACATTTACTGTATGTTTTTTATTATTTTGAGATAGAGTCTCACTATGTAGCCCACTCTAGCCCTGATCTTGAAGACTCAAGTGATCCTCCTGTCTCGGCAGTCCATGTGCCATGACTACAGGTATGTACCCCTGAACCTGATTTGCAGTATGTGTTGGACCAGACTAATGGTATTTCTTAGGAAATCTCTCCCTATCAAGTCTACTAGGTACTTTGCAGCACTAGGATGGTCTGTAAAGATCATCTAACAAAGCCCTTCATTTTTTAGATGAGGCTTCTGGGGCCTAGAAGTGGGTAGAGACAGTCTAGCATCATACCTGGATTGGTACCTAGTACTTCTAAGCAACCAGCTCACTGTGTTTTTTTCACTCCACCCTGTACCTCCCTGCTAAGAGGTTTTAACTCTCAGCTTGATTCTTGATCTATTTTTTCCCTTTTGTAAATTAAGACAGCCTTAGGGATGACATTACATCCAACTGTCTTGATCAGGGCAATCTTTTCTTATTTTAATGCAATACACACACAACAGATTTTTATGTAGCTCCAATGAGTGTATATTATCTTTGAGTTTTATAGTTTTTTTTTTTTTTTTTTTTTTTTTTTTTTTTTGCGGTACTGGGGATCGAACTCAGGACCTTGCGCTTGCCAGGCAGGCGCTTATGCCACTGAGCTAAATCCCCAGCCCTGTTTTATAGATTTATATGACATGAATTCATATACTCACTTCCAAGAAATTGTGTCTCTATGCTACTCTACAATGGGTGGCTTAACCAATTAAAATTATTGGTTGCTCAAAATCAGCAGGCATGTGGAAATACATGCACAAAACTGTTACTCATGGTAAGTGAGCTGGGAAGAATAGAACTGGGTATTGTGGTGTGTAGGGAGAACTGTCCTTTCCTACTTTTTGCTTTTTGTTCACTGGCTTTTTTATAATGATATGCCTTGTTCTTGTTATAAAAATAACTTAACTATGAATTAGACAATGAGAATTCTCTAATTTTTTTCTTATCACGAGCCCATTTGTATACTCCTATTGTCAGATTATGTTCCAGAAGAGAACAATAATTGTGCCTATTGGCAGTATAAAATTACACCTATTCCTGTCTCACAAATACACAAGTTTTCTCACCCCAGGTTTAAGCATTCTTATTCATATAGCAGTAACTTTCAACATTTGAATTTTCATTTTATGATTTTCATTAATAATAAAACTATTCTTTTTATCATCCAAAAATACTTTTCCTACTATGGTAGAAATAATGTATCAGACAGAATAACTAAACCTTTATTTTTCTGTTTAATCAGAGAGACTTTGGACAATCATCCAACCTCTGTGAGCCTCGAGCTTCCTCATCTGTAAAATGGGTACAGTCATATACCTATACCTACGTTTGTTGTAAGGATTAAAAGAGACCGTGCATGGCAAAATGTTTCACAGTACTTGGCACATACAATGCTCAGCAAATGGAACTCCTAATTTACTATCCTCTGATATGTAATGGACTCAGAGAAGTTTACAATAAGCTTGAGAGAAGTCTTCATTAGAAATGCCTTACACTTAGATGGTAGAATTCTCACTTCTAGGGCTCAGTGTATTACTAGAGTTGGAAACGGTGATTTTCTGTCCTGGGTTACAACAGAGCTTTTAGCTTTTTAAACATCTACTTTCTAATTGTCTCTGCCCTCACAACAGCCCTGAAGAGTGAGACAAATGTTTTATTCTGGCTCTTCATCTGTAAGGAAATAATGGTAATGAGATAGTCAATTTCCTTATATATCCAAACAGATTTATTGAGCATCTGTAGTATAGCTGATAGTCCTCGGTGGCCAAGTACAGCGCACTGAACAAAAGTGTCTCCCCCTCATGGACCACATGATCTGATGGTGGCAAAAAGGCAGATGGATAAATCAGTAGACGCTGGTCTCTTAGTAGACACAGGTGCTAAGGGAAGAAAGAGTCAGAAAAGGGGGAAGGCTGCAATTCTAGAAAAGGCCTCAAGTCTCTACTAACAAATGGTATTTTAACAAATATCTGGAGAGGTGAAGTGGTGAGCCCTGAAAAGAAATGTCAGGAGAGCAGGTTCTGAGCAGAGGGAACAGCAAGCATAAAGGTTCTGGGACAGAGATTCATGCAGCAGTTCAAAAACACCAAAGAAATCAGAGTGGCAGGGTAAAGGTGGCAGAGTAGGGAGAGGGCAGTGACGGGCTGTACCAGAAGTTAGAAGGAAGACAGCGAACTCTGTAGACTACTGTCCTTGCCCTTTACTGAGAATGGCAGGTGGGTTTTCCAGGGGCAATGTTTCCCATCCCTGGGTCCTCCTCTTATCTGGTTCAGGAACATTGGGTTATCTGGCAGGGCCCTTTGCCCCAACCCCTGATGGAGACCTGCTCCAGAGCAGGAAGGCACAAGATGAACTTGTACCAGAAACCCGCCTGCTCAGGGTATCCAGGGACCTGTAGACATTGATAGGCTCCTGGGAGGAATGGAAACAGCTGGAAATTGTCTGAGGGGTGGGAGAGTTTTCCTTCATCAAATTCAACTGATTTCAACCATTCTTCTTCATCCACCTGCTAGTTATGTGAAGCAACCCAGAGTCTTCTCCCCAAATCTGGCAGGGTAAACCATGCAGAGAGGTCAGTGCCAGACACAGATTGTGGGGAAACAGAGACGATGGGTATGTACATCTTCCCTGGGCAATACATTCCCAAGCTAAATAAAAAAGGTACTTGAATCCATGTGTGGTGGCACACACCTATAATCCCAGCCAGGTGTGACATAGTGAGACTGAGGCAGGGGGATCATGAGTTCCAGGTCAGCCAGGGTGACAGAGTGAGACCCTGTCTCAATTTAAAAAGACCCTTGATCCTGAGGGTGGGAATGTAGCTCAGTGCTAGAGCATGTGCTTAACATGTGCAAGGCCCCGGGCTCTGTCCCCAGCACCACACACACACACACACACACACACACACACACACAATGACACTTGGTCCAGCCACATCCACTCTCAACATGAGCGCACTCAAGTTGGTAGTGAAGAGCTCCTCTTTTGGAGAAGCATCTCCCTCTTTAGGCCACAAGGCCCCCACTGCATGCATCAGCATAGCAAATCACTTATCTGGAAATATTCGTTTTTCCTAGGAAATATAAGGGTAAGGTGATACAAACACAGAGTAACACAATTATGCCTTTCACCTTCAAAGATTATCCCACCTTGACTTTGGAACCCACGTAGAGACAGTGTTTACTTACTCAAGTCACCTTTGATAGCCCCTAGGTTTTGAACCTTAAATTTTTTTTTGTAGTACACCAGGATCTCACACATGTCAGTCATGTATTCTACCACTGAGCTACAGCCACAGCTCTTTTTAAATTTTATTTTTGAGACAAAGTGTAAATTGCATAGGCTAGTCTCCAACTTAAGATCCTCCTGCCTCAGCCTCCCAAGAAGCTGGGATTACAGCTGTGTACCACCATACCTGGCTACCTCAAACTATTTTTTTTTAGACAGGATTTTGCTATGTAGTTCAGGCAGGCCTTAAACTCACTATGTAGCCCAGGTTGGCCTCAAATTTGTGGCAGTCCTCCTGCCTCAGTCTACCAAGGGCTGGGATTACAGGCGAGCACCACTACACCCAGCAGCTACCTCAAACTTTTGGCCAATCTTTTTATTGTTCCTCCTCATCATGTACCAAATTGGAGTGGTCAACTAACTTACCGAAACGAGTTCTTGAATTTGTCTCTGGCCATTTTCTGCTGTGAATTCACCATGAGTGATCCACCGGATTTTCCTGGTGCAGTGCTTAATTTCTGCAAAGAAGGTGTGAATTCTAGTAATGTGGTATTACATAGTGAGACAGTTCTTTAGGCAAGCAAATAGACTTACTATCTTCCATAGACTGAGTAGCAACTTGAATGACGTCCTCAACTACAGTTGCAGCTACTTTCATTATAGTCTCGTTGTCTTTTTCTACATTTGTCACACTCCTGTCATCTTGTGTATCCATTGTTGTCACCGTGGCTGGAGATGTCTCATCAATAATTACTACCCTCTGACTTTTAAACTTTGTAGTCTCATCCATTTTTTTTTGGCCTGGATAAAGAAACCCAAGAAGTTATTCTGCATGCATGGTTACATGTGGGGGAATATTCTCAAGTCCAGACTGCCTCCCGATGTCAGATACAGGCTGTGGTTGTTGCCTTCCGGCAAGAGACCTCACAGCAGGCCCTTTGTACCTGGTTGCTCAGATTTACTTTTCCAGAAAATCAAGGCTGTTTACATTCTCAAAACCATGCAGGTTTAAAGCAAAATGTAGTGGAATGATTCCTAACTTCTCTGGAGTTCCAGCTCGAATTCCAAATATTGATTTCTAGGTGAGCCTTCTAAAGAACCCCATGCCCTACTTTGAGCAACTAGGGACACAGGACTCTTTAAAGATAGTAAATTCTCACCAGGTATGATGACCCATGCCTGTAATTCCAGCAACTTAGGGAGGCTGAGGTAGAAATGATCACAAGTGTGAGGGCAACCTGGACACCTTAGTGAAACCGTGTCTCAAAATAAAACATAAAAAAGGCCCAAGGTGTAGCTCAGCATTCCCTGAGTTCAGTCCCAAGTACTACAAAAATAAATAAATAAACAGAGATACTGAATTAAAAGGTGGGCGGTGTGGCTTAGTGGTAGAGTACTTGCCTATTATGTAGAAGGCCTTGAACTCTAGCCCCAGTGCTGAAGAAAAAAATAGCAAATTAAGAAGCAAGACTGTTGCCAAGGATGTGGGAGGCCCTGGGATCAATCTTCTGTGCCAAAAAAACTTTTCACAAAGTAAAAATACACAACAGAGCAGGGGTTGATGTTTCAGGTTTTCTCTTGGGCTTTCTAGGTAATAATCTATCATTTTTAGCCAAGTGTGGTGACACATGCTATAATCTCAGCGCTCTGGCAGACTGAGGCAGGAAGATTACAAGTTCAAGTATAGCACTTAGTGCCTTCTGTAGCTGCAAGGCACACATTCTGCTTTTATAAATGTTAGGTAAAACTTATACAGTAATAGCGTTTGTATTTTCCATCAATTGTATTTATCTTCTGGAAACAGTATTAATTTAAATTAAAATGGTTACTTTTTTTTTTAAGTTCAAGCTCAGTTCAGAGGCCCAGGGTTTAAGGAAGGAAGATAGAAACAGCAAGGAAGGGAAGGAAAAAAATAGAAAAGGAGGGAAGAAGGAGGGAGGGTAACTATCATGTTTTATTGTCTCTTGTCCTACAATATATAACTCTTATGAGCATTAGTTTTGGTAACATTTCTGGAAATAGTTAGCTAGAAACTAAAGAATGAGCATCTCTCTTTCATGGCTGGCCTTGGTAGGCATGCTTTCTGGTGTTACACCATTAAGGATGCTGCTGCTTTATGATTTGAGGTTTATCACATCAAGAAAACATTTGATACCAGGCATGGTGATGAATGTCTATAATCCCAGCATTCAGGAGGCTGAGACAGAAGGATCACTGGGGCTTCAAGACCAATCCAGGCTGAGTTGAAGGTCAGCCTGGACTACATAGCTACATAGCCTGTCTCAAAAAAAATTTTTTTAAATGCTCTAGTTCTAGCAAGGCTTATCATAAATTATAGCGAAAATTTTCCAGATGTCTTCAGCATCTGTTGGGAATATGAACATCAGAGTGAACACATGTGCATCACAGAACTAAGAGTCTTTGCACATTTTCAGTCTGTTTTACATCTTTTCCCTTGAGTCTTGGATTCTACTTCATTCTCTGCTGCTTCTTAAGTCTTTTCACTTTTGAGAAATTCTTTACTTTCAGCACACTTGTAAATTCTTTACAGACAATCCTTGCATTGGAGTGTCGTATGACAGTGGATGGCTCTCCAAAGGGAGCTATTTTTTTTTATTTTTCGGTAAATAACAGCTTATTTGGGAGTGCTTACTGTGCTACATTTCATTTAACTATTACCAAAGCTCCATGAGACTGCTACTGGACACCTTCCATGTACCCTTCCACACCCACTCCCTTCGTAACGCCTTCACTGCGCTGGAAGGCTGGAAAGCCGGCCTGGATAAACCACGCAAACGGGCTCTCTAGTGCCCTCT
>PVJX010027190.1:0-25091 GCA_004027295.1 Dolichotis patagonum | reverse complement strand
AAAAAGTTGTGGCATTTTTATACAATGGAGTACTACTCAGCTATAAAGAATGATCACATCGAGATATTTATAAATAAGTGGACACAACTGGAGACCATTCTCTTAAGTGAAATAAACCAAACTCACAAGGGTAAATACCATATAATCTCCCTAATATGAGATTTGATAAGAGTATATAAGACTTTATGGTAAGCATGAGGCCCTATCTCATAGCTTCGAATTCTTTCAAAGTTTTAAATCATCAGTTGGAATGGTGTTATCTTGTTTTGTTTGACTATATCATACGTGATGATATGAACAGCTGTTTTGAAGAAAACATTATGACAGCTATTGCTGATTTAATATTATCCTTCTTAAAAGTCCTACCATGCTTTTTTTGTTCTATTAGCATTGGTTGTATCTACCACATTGTGTCTTATTGGAATTTGAATATGTGTGATCGTTCAAACAAATTTTTTTCTTTTTTATCAAAAATGAGATATTATAATACCCATTGATCATTTTCTGTTATTCAGTTCAGAAAGCCCTGTAATTGTTTCACTATATGCATGGCTTTATACTGTTGTGTTATGTTTGATATTATTGTAATTGAAACTATGCTCAACTATAGCAGAGTAAGAGATATGGTGTTAGCTACTGTTGATGTCCAGTTGACTTAATGTAAAGTACTGTGTTGCCTATGTTGTCCTGTTCTGATCTGCTCTGTACTGACCCCTTTTGTTTTATTCTCTTTTAAATAAAAAAGTCTTACTATTTATAAATATCTCAGTGTGATCATTCTTTATAGCTGAGTAAGTACTCCATTGTATAAAAATGCCACAACTTTTTTATCCATTCCTCAGTTGATGGGCACTTAGGTTGTTTCCAAGATCTGGCTATTACAAACTGTGCTGCTATAAACATGGGTGCACATATATCACTGTGGTATGATGTTTTCAGTTCTTCTGGGAACATACCCAGAAGTGGGATAGCTGGGTCAAATGGGGCTTCCAAACCCAACATTTTGAGGAATCTCCAGACTGACCTCCACAGTGGTTTCACCAGTCTACACTCCCACCAAAAGTGTAGAAGAGTTCCTTTTTCCCCACAGCCTCTCCAACACTTGTTATTGGTAGTCTTTTCTATCCTGGCCATTCTTTCTGGAGTGAGATGGAATCTCAGTGTGGTTTTAATTTGCATTTCTCTCATGACTAATGATGATGAACATTTCTTTATGTATTTATTTGCCATTCATATTTCTTCATATGAGAACTGTGCATCATTTCAAATGCCCATTTTTTGATTGGGTCTTTGAATTTTGAGGGTCTGATTTTTTAAAATTCTTTATAAGTTCTAGACAGAAGTCCTTTGTCTGAGGCACTGTCCATGAAGATTTTTTCCCAATTTGTGGGTTTTCTTTTCACTCTGCTGGAAACCTCTTTTGACATGCAGAAACTCTTTAATAACATGTGGTCCCAGTTACTGATTCTGGGAAGTATTTCCCGTGTAGTTTGATTCTTGTTCATGAATTCTCTTCCTACCCCTATATCTTTGAAGTTTTTACCTACTTTGTCTTCCAGGAGTTTTAGTGTTTCTGTTTTAATATTTAGATCTTTGATCCATTTAGATTTTAGTTTAGTGTATGGTGATAGACATGGGTCTAGTTTTAGTCTTCTGCATATGGATAGCCAATTTTCCCAGCACCATTTGTTGAAGAGACTGTCATTCTTCCAGCTAACATGTTTGGCCCCTTTATCAAAGATAAGGTGGTTGAGTGAGTTTGTGGTTGTGGTTGTATCTTCCAATCTATTCCACTGATCTTGAGGTCTGTTTGTATTCCAGTACCATGTTGATTTTATTACAGTAGCTTTGTAGAAGAGTTTCAAATCAGCGATTGTGATGCCTCCTGCTTTGCCTTTGTTGCTTAGAATTGCCTTTGCTATTCTAGGTCTCTTCTGGTCCCAGATGAATTTTAGGATTTCTCTAGGTCTATGAGGTCTGTTAGTGGTATTTTGATTGGGATGGCATTGAATCTCTATAGTAATTTTGGGAAAATGGCCATTTTTACAATGTTTGTTCTTCCTATCCATGAACAGGGAATGTGTTTCCATTTACTGAGGTCCTCTTTGAGTTCCTTTTTCAGGGTATTATAATTTTCCTTGTATAGCTTTTTTACCTCATTCCTGAGATGAATTCCTAAGTATTTCATATTTTGGATGCTAGTGTAAAGGGTGTAGTTTCCCTTATTTCTCTCTCAGTACTTTTGTTGTTAATGTATAGAAATGCTATTGTTTTTTGAGTATTGACTTTGTATCCAGCTACCTTGCTGAATTTATTTATTATATCTAGGAGTCTTTCAATGGAGTTTTGGGGGTCTTCTATGTAAAGTATCATGTCATCTGCAAATAATGATAATTTAACTTCCTCTTTTCCTATCTTTACTCCTTTTATTTCTCTTTCCTGTCTTATTGCTCTGGCTAGTATTTCCAGTACTATGTTGAATAGCAGTCATGATAATGGACATCCTTGTCTTGTGCCTGATTTTAAGGTAAAGGCTTTCATGTTTTGACCATTTAATATGATGCTTGCTGTTGGTTTGTCGTAGATGGCCTTTACCATATTGAGATAAAGACCCTCTATTCCAATTCTCTGTAAGGTTCTTATCATGAATGAGTGTTGGACTTTATGAAAAGCTTTTTCTGCATCTATAGAGATGATCATGTGGTTCTTCCTTTTGGCTCTATTGATATGTTGGATTACATTTATTGTTTTGCCTATGTTGAACCATCCCTGCATTCCTGGAATGAATCCCTCTTGTTCATGGTGTATAATCTTTTTGATGATTTGCTGCATCCTGTTTGCCAATATTTCATTGAGAATTTTTGCATCTATGTTCATTAGGGTGATTGGCCTATAGTTCTCTTTTTTAGTTGAGTCTTTCTCTGGTTTTGGTACTAGAGTGATATCTGCTTCCAGGAATGGCTTAGAAAGAATTGTTTCCCTTTCAATTTCATTGAAGGGTTTGAGGAGTGTTGAAATTAAGTCTTCTTTGTATTTCTTGTAGAATTCTGCAGTGAATCCATCTGGGCCTGGACTCTTCTTTGTAGGCCAGGTCCTAATTACATTTTCAATTTCAGTAATAGAAATTGGGTTATTCATCAGTTTTACACCTTCCTGATCCAGCTTTGGTAGTTCATATGTATCTAGGAATCTGTCTATTTCTTCAGTGTTATTGAACCTATGAGATAGAGGTTTTCAAAATAGGTGTTGATGATCTTCTGTATTTCCACTGAGTCTGTAGTAATTTCACCTTTTTCATTTCTTATTGCATGAATTTGAGTTTTTTCTTTCCTTTTTTAAATGAGGTATGCCAGGGGCTTATCAATTTTATTTATTCTTTCAAAGAACCAACTCTTTGATTCATTGATCCTTTGTACTGTTTTTTTAGTCTCTATTCCATTAATTCCTGCTCTGCTCTTTATAATTTTCTGCCTTCTTTTGGCTTGGCTTGGCTTGGCTCTTCTTTGTCTAAATATTTGAGTTGTAGCATCAGGTTGTTTATTTGTGTTCATTCTGTCTCCCTGATGTGGGAACTCAATGCAATAAATTTTTCTCTCAGGACTGCTGTCATTGCGTCCCACATAATCCGGTAAGTTGTGTCTGTATTTTCATTTACTTGTAGATATTGTTTAATTTCTTCTTTAATTTCTTCTGTGACCCACTGATTGCTCAAGAGTGTATTATTCAGTTTCCATGTGTTTGTAGGTTGTTTGCAATTTGTTTTATCATTAATTTCCAGATTCACAGCACTATGATCCGATAACATGCATGGGATAATTTCAATTCTTTTGCATTTACTTAAATATGTTCTGTGGGCTAGTATATGATCTATTTTAGAGAATGTCCCATGTACTGCTGAGAAGAAGGTGTATTCTGCTGTTGTTGGATGGAACACTCTGTATACATCTATTAAGTCCATTTGTTCACAGGTGTGATTCAGTTCTGTTATGTCTTTGCTGATTTTCTGTCCAGTTGATCTATCCCTTTGGGTCAATGGTGTGTTAAAGTCTCCTGTTATAATTGTATTATTGCTTATTTGATTTTTCATTTCTGTTAGTATTTGCTTTATATAGCTGGGTGCTCTGGAATTTGGTGCATATGCATTTAAGATTGTTATCTCTTCCTCTTGAAGTTTTCCCCTAACTACTATGTAGTGACCTTCTTTATCTCTTTGGATCATTCTTGGTTTGAAATTCACATTGTCTGCAAACAGGATTGCCACTCCTCCTTTTTTTTTGGTTTCCTGTTGCAAGTAGTATTGTTTTCCATCCCTTGACTTTCAGTCTATGAGTGTCCTTTTGGGTTAGATGGGTTTCTTGTAGACAGCATATGGTTGGATGTTGTTTCTTGATCCATTCTGCCAGTCTGTTTCTTTTGATTGGTGAGTTGAGGCCATTTACATTAATGGTTGTAACTCTTGTATATTGGTTTATTGTTGCCATGTTATCTTTCTGCTGTTGTGTCTTTAGCTTTCCATTCTGTTTAATTGTCTGCCTTGCTTGGTGGTTTAATCCCATGTGTTTCTAGAATGTCTTTCAGTATTCTTTGTAGGTTTGGTTTGGTGTTCATGAAGTTCTTCATCTGTTCTTTGTCATGGAAGTATCTTATTTCTCCATCCATTTTGAAGGACAGTTTTGCCGGGTATGTCAGTCTGGGTTGGAAGTGGTTTTCCTTTAGGATCTGAAATGCTTCACTCCATGCTCTTCTTGATTTCATTGTTTGTGTTGAGAAGTCTGCCAGGATTCTGATAGGTTTTCCTTTATAGGTGATCTCTCTTTTGTCTCTAAGAGTTTTTAGTATTCTGTTCTTATGTTGGATTTCTGGGATGGTGATTATCATGTGTCTGGGTGTAGTTTTATTTTGGTTATGGCTCTTTGGAGTTTTATATGCTTCATTTTTCCAAATGTCAGTTTCTCTTCTCATGTTTTGGAAGTTTTCAGCTATTACTTCTGTGAATATCCTCTTGATATCATTTGGGGTGTCCCCTTCTTTCTTTTATCCCTATTAATCTTATGTTATTTTTCTTTGCATCATCTTGCAGGTGTTGAATTGTTATTTCCTGATTCTTTGTGATATTTAAAAGATCTTGTCTTTCCTATTCACTGGCTTCAATCTTATCTTCAAGGTCTGAAATTCTATCTTCACTTTCATTCAGGCAGTTTTGGCAGCTTTCAATAGCATTTTTGATTTCCTGCATATCTCTTTGAATCTGCTTTATGTATTCTGTTTGTTTCTTTAGTGTTCATTCAGGGATTCTATCTGTTTGCTTTGTTCCTCTCATTTTTTAGCTGTGTTTTCACTAGATGCATTCAGTATTTCTTTCACTGTTTTTATCAATTCTTCTCTTGCCTGGGCAAGTATTTCTGATTTGAATTTCTCCATAGCTTTCCCTAGTTGCATATTCATTTCATTTGATATCATTTCAGAAATTTCAGGTGTATGGCTTCTTTTTTCTTCTATGTAGATGGCTTCTAAGCTTTCTTGGGGAGGGCTGGAGCTTTGAGCCTGCCTTTTGGTCTTTCCTTTTGTCATTTTCTATATTTCCTTGCTTTGAGCGGTGTTCCAAAGCTTCCTCTGCATGTGTGGTGAATTACCTCTTGTACCCTCAGTTCTTGGAGTGGTGGTGGCTCCCACACAGGCTCTTGGCTCCCTCACAGGGTCCTAACTCCCCTCTTTGGGCTCCTGGCTCTCTAAATTGTAAGGTGGATGCTGGTCATGGTGGACTGGAGCCCATGGAATCTCAGGCAGGCCAGGCCGCCTTCCTTTGTCCCAGGCCGGTCTCTGGGAGGTTCCCTGTGGGTGAAGAGTGGGCCTACAGGTCCCAAACAGTCAGGCCAAGATGCTGGTCTCCACAAAGTTCCCAATCCAAACAGCGCAGGCCAATCTGCTGGTCTCCGGGAGGTTTCCGGTCCCAACAGTCAGGCCGAGATGCTGGTCTTCACAACTTTCCTAATCCAAACAGCCCAGGCAGAGCTGCTTGTCTCTGGGAGATTCCGTGTGGGTGAAGGGCGGGCCTACGGGTCCCAAACAGACCTGGCTGAGATGCTGGTCTCTGGGAAGTTCCCTGAGGGTGAAGGGCGAGCCTACCAGTCCCAAAGAGTCAGACCACCATTTTATTCTTCATTTCAGAAACCTTGTGTTCATGTTGATCATTTCTGCAATTTATAATTTTTTAAACAATTTTTTAGATCTAGTATTCTTGTCTGATACCTTTCTGTGGTTACTATATCTTTGCTGAATTTACCATTCATCATTTAAACCATTTTGATCAGTTCTTCCAATTTTTTGTTTCTTATGTCTCCACATTTGTCATTTTGTTTGAAAATTCCATGTACTTTGGGTCATGTCCAGGCTCTGGATTCCTCTTGTACTCATTCAGGATACATAGTTGTGATAGCAACAGCTGCAGGCCTTCCCTGGTCATTTCCTCACCACTCTTCCTCACTTTTTTTTTATTAGAGTATAAGTGACTTTGCTCTTATGCATCATTGCATTTGGCACATTTTCGAAACAGTATATGCCTATTAGATTTGTTGGAAGTGGGAATTGAGAATCTCAGTGATTTTTTTAAACAGCTTTCTAGATGATTCTTATATATAGCAAAAGTTGATGACTGCCATAATAAGGAAATTAGAAAAGGAGAAACATCTTATCTTATTTAAAATGAGATTATACATGTGTGATGAAAGAGAAGAGAGTTCTGTGCTTCCCTAAGAAAGCTGAAATATGTCCACACCTCTTGCAGTATGCATAGAGGCAAGCTATATGTCACCCTTTCTAGGGAAGTAAGATCTACTGGATCTTGAGAAATTTCTGGTTTGTAGACAATTTCTGTATCCCACACTTAGTTTAGAAGCAGCAGAGACAACATACATCTGGGTAACTTGGCCAGAGGATCAATTATAAGAGGCACATTCTGCCTTCCTATCTTCTTTGCCTTTGAAACTATGTAAGCCCTGGACTCTTCTGAGACCCCAAATTGGAGGAGGCTGTAGAACTCTTGCTTATTTCTCAATTTCCCTCCAATCTGATGAAATAGTGTCTCAAATCATTGTTAGATTGATTTTTAGAGAACGGAAATTACATGTATGGTAACACATTTCTTATAGTCCCAGAATGAGTGAATCAAAGTGTTATATTTACACATTTAAGTACAATATAAGGGCAATATTCACATATTTCCTCTGATAGTAAGAAAATTATTCTTAATTTTCCTGCCATTGAGTTGTGAAAACATAATTTCTGGCTGGTTCTGTGTAAATGTAACTATGGGCTAATCTTAACAGTATGACCCACCAAAACAGGAACTGCAATGGGGCAGAGAAGTAGGGCCTAGAATGACATTTAAATTAGCAAAGGGCTCCACCTGCTGATGGTCTATGCACACAAGCGGTAAACAGGAGTTCACACTAGTATTTATTTTAAGCAATAATTCTTAAGTATGATTTATAGCTTTCCTTGTCTTGCTCTCAGGGAAGATTATGGAGCATTTAAGGAGTTCACTAGAGTGTGATTGGGTGAGGTTTGTGAGTTATTAGGAGTAATGTTTCTTTCATACTTTAAAGTTTGTTTGGAATATTCACAATTACTGAGATAGTGTCACCTGAGATTTCTCGTTTTCAACTCCTTTTAAGAGACTTACTGAGAAAAATGGAACATGTCATCTTCCCTTTCAGTGTGAGAGTCTGTTCCTCTGAATGATTCTAATTTGATGGGAGAACAGGTTTGATCCTTCATATATTATTGTGTGCACTTAATGGCACTTCACTTTTCACTCCCATTTAGGAGGGCTATCTATCATACAATTTATAAAATATTATTATTAGCTTACTGTCCCATTTTTCAAAATATCTCAAGTGGCTTTCAAAAAGAAAATTGGAAAATCTTGGGAAGACTGAAGCGATCAGATTAAATATAAGCAAAAAGCAAAACAATGACAATGAAAAACAAATATAAAAAATTAAGGTTTTACTAGCCTGCATGATCTTATTGAGAATTAATATTTTATTTATGTTAGACATTTTGAGTAATGGAAATGGTATGTAGCATTCTCATATCCTTGCAACAGCTTCTGTGAGTTTGGGGGGACAGGGGCTACAGCTTGAGGTCCTTTTATATACAAGAAAGGGAAGTGAGACCTAGCCATGTTGCACAGTGTTCCAGGATGAAACAAATAACCCTGATTTGTACCAGGCCTGGGCAGTGTGATACTAAAACAGGTTGTGGCCAAGAAGTACTAGCAGTTTGTGCAATTCTCTGCTTTGTCTTATATTTGATAGCTTATTGGAAGATAGGGAATAATCTAATCTCTCATTATTTATGACACTGGCCTTTTTATTAGCATAGATATGTAGATTATTAATATTTAACTTCACATTTAAAAAGACAGCTACTGTGTTTTTTGTTTAGATGGGAGTTATGCTGCTTTTTGACACTTTCTACTTTAACCTTTTTGGTTAAATCTCAAGTGGTGTGGTGATAAACTAACCCCCTGGAAGGAAAAAGCATAAAAATTTGCTTTGCAATGCTTGCTGGTTTTCACTGTGAAAATACTCCCATTATAATTCATTTCAAGCTACCAGTGTGACATTGCTAAAGAAGTAGCTGAGAATACATGAAGTTGCTTGTGTGAGATGGTAAGGACCAGTTGATAGGGTTAGACCAGGGTATTGCTTATCCCATGGTCATAACTCATATACCTACAGGCATGGAGAAACAGATCCCTAAAGGGCAGCCATGAAAATAGTTACCTTATCCACAAACATTTTACTTTTATTTTTGATAAACTGATTTTTCTTCAGGCCAGTAGACCATGGAAAGTTCATGGATAGGGAAGAAATATTTTCTTTGAAAGCACACTGGAGTCAAATCATATACAGGTCTGTATTTTGGGTTCAAGTGTTACTTGAACACTGTGTTATCTTCAGTAATCTAACTAACCTTTCTAACTTGGTTTTATCTTTAAAAGTTGTGTCATGGCTTGTGTCTAGATATCCTCCCAAATCCTTATGTGCTCATAAGTAGGGTTTTTCAGAGGTGGCTGGATCTATGGTGTGTGATGCTGGGATTAAGAATGATTATTGAATGATTAAGAATGATTAATAATGAAATTAACCCACTGATTGGTTTGATATAGTTCTGGTGTGGGTAATGAAAAGGTCCATCCTGAATATGTGTGACACCACCCAAAGTGCAGATAGCCTAGAGTGAATGCAAGGGAGAAGCAGACTGCTCCTGCAGTTTCCTCACTAATTTTCAGTTTCCCTGTCTTCCTGTCTTCTGCCTGCCATGAACTGTTTTTCCTCTGTGTGTCTCTCTGCCATGCCACCTGCCTTGGACCCAATAAACTATGAACTGATACCTCTATAAACTATGAGCAAAAATAAACCTTTTCTTCTTTAACCATTAGTGTATTTTGTCTCAGCAATGAGAAAAGTAACTAAGACAAATGCAAATAATTTTTGCACCAATGTATTGCTGAAAGTATTGATTAGGATAAGATACAAGATAGTGAGTTTGTAGGATGGACTAAATAAATGGCAGGTCTTGGTATGAATCTTTCTGATTTATTCTCATTTACTTTTGGCCCTTATTATGTTTTTATGGTTCCCTTTATTTGGTGTATCTGCTTGATGGCTTCTATTACTTTTTATGAGCTTATTTATCTCATATTGTAGAACACAATCTTTCTGGAGAAGGCTTAGAACATCATTTATCCAAGTATGTTTCTATAACACAGCCCAAGAGACACCTGTGTGACAAAAAAGTCTGTATTCAAATATCTTAATAAATGAATCTGATTGCATTCTTTGTTGCAGCACATATTAACATGTTAAGTTCCTAGCCAAATGCTGCAAGAAAAGTATGAGCCTGTTTAGCTTTATATTGATCCTCATGCCTCAAAATTATTTCACTCTGTGTATGTGTGCATGTGTGTGTGTGTACATGGATGAATGTGAAGCACCTGTTAACATCTGGAAGAGCCAGAGTTTTGCATAATGCACTTGCAACTATGCTAGCTTGATTGAGTTTCCTCCAATAGAGAGTTTTCTCTAACTACAGTACATGTGGGACATAAGGTCTCTCTCATGCTGGGGAAACCTATATCCTGAAGGGCCTATAGAAGGAGATATGATGAGGAGAACCATCAAGATGCCAAGTGAATTTTCTTTTTTAGAAATAAAGGAAGCATTTTTCTTATGTTATCTAATTGAAATATTGTATCTTAAAATGTGTGATACCAAAGGAAGTTACATTTAATTTGTAGCTGTATTATTGGAGTTTCAAGAACAATAAACATGACTTTGTTATGAAATATAAGTGTCCTCAAATAATTATTTTCCAATATCCAGTTTCAGAAACATTGGTTAAGATCTGAAAATGTCATTTGATAAAATTTATTAAATTTTAGATAACTGTCTTATTTTTAGCTTTTCTTCATTGTCAGTGATTAGCTCCTGGAGAATTTTGTTGGTAGTACATGCAGTCTGATGATTCCTATCTAAATTCTTTTCCTGTAAGTCCAATGCACTTGCAAAGGAATTTGTATTTTGAAAAACCCAAATGTACTAAAAAATTGGAAAGCTATAAAGCTGCCATTTGAAGAAGCAGCCTGTGCTTGGAGGACTGTTCTTAGGAAGTGACATTCTATGAGAGAAGGTAGTTTAGGAAGGAATTGATTTTACTATTATTTAAGATAAGAAAAAACAGTAAGTAGATGCTTTTTATACTTAGAAAGATATTGAGTGATAGCATTAATGTATGAAATGTAAAAATACCTGCTAATAAGATTTTAAATTTCTAACTCAATAGACATTAGAAAAAGTAATTTCTACTCTTTTGTTGGTTCATTGTTTCATTAATGTGAAAGAATTAATATATTTGTTTGTTGGAAGATACATCAGTCCTATTCAATGTAAGATCACAGGTCAAAGTTCAGTTGGAATTGTGATAATCAGTGTAGAATAATTTTGAACAAGTGTATGAGCTTTAAAGTGTAATCAAAGGATTTATCAAAGGCCAGACTCTAATCTACTTGCAAAGTAAATATTATTCATTAAATGCAAATAGTTGTATTTTACCACTTTTAAAATAAATTTTATCATGGTCTGCTGAGTGAGAAGAAATATTAATTTTAACTTTGGAGATTTATGAATATTACCAAAAGCTCAGTCTCTGAGTGACACCTGCTGGTTGTATGTTGAGAACATGGAATTGTAATAATTTCCATGTTTCACATTTTCAATCCTGGTGGCAAAATCTGAAGATAATGCCTAGAGGGAAGGAAGAACCTCTTAGGAATATCTTGAAGTTAGATAAAAAGGTAGAACTAGAGTTTGGAGCCTCATAAGTGCCTCAGAGCGAAGCAGTCAAATAAAGAAGGGGTTTAGGATGAGGCAGAGAGTAAGTTGTGAGATCTAGTGCAAACAAAGAAAATCTTGTACAAGGCAAAGCATAGAATGCAGATTGGAAAATTGATCTCATGGCAGAACACAAGGTAATTGGGTAGAAGCTGGGATATCAAAGAAGTGCAACAAAGAGACTGGAGTGTACAAGTCATTTGCTTGTGTGCTGTCAGATCCACTCCATGTCATTTTGCAGCTCTACTGTGTAGCACAGGGCCTGATCTTTGTGACAGAATAGGGTATGCAGAGTACCCCAGTACATTATGAAACCAGTTGGGATTGATGCCAGGGTGAAGCAGCCAGAGCAATGTTGAGCAGCAACTTTGGAATCATCCTTTCCTTCTAGATGTCTTGGGTGACCCACTGGAGCTTTCTGGCACACTATAAGCACCTGTTATAGAGGCCACATTGTCTCATGCACTCTGGTGACAAAGAAGATGCTCAAATCCCAGGCCCACTAAGACAGGATACATAAATTATTTTTGTGTGTTTACAAACAATGCTGCCTATCTAATATGGCATTTAAACAATGTATGTTTAACAAAATGAAATAAAACAAAACACAGCTCAGTGGTATGGCAGCAGGCTCACACCTGGGTTTCATCCCAGTACTGTCTCTCCACCACTAAAATATGTGAAATGTTTGGGACCTATTAGGTGTTTAATAAGTCATCTTCTGTTTAGAAAATTTAAAGTAGGTGTGAGCTCATAAATTAGTGTCTGATTACAAAAGTAAATTCTAAGAGAAGGCAATGTTTCATGGAATAAGTTCAGTATTCTTATTTCTGACATTGCCACCAGGAACACTATTATTCTAAAATATTAGAATACATAGAGGCTTATAAACTTGACTACATTAGAAGAACTTAACTTCTATAAATAGAACTTCATTTCATTAGAAAAATGCTCAAAATTGCTATGTAATATATTCATTTTAACAGCTAGATAATTTTAAAATGCACCTCTACCTCAACAATATTTTATTTCAAATTATTTTATCTTGTTATTTTTTATAATGCTTATTTCAACATTATATTTCTTTTACAGATAGAAAATTAAAGCAGTTTAGAAGTAGTATTTTATTTTAGTGATTCTCATGCAACAACATCCAGAATGTATGAAAATGATGGTTTAAGCCAGACATGGTGGCACATGCCTGTAATCCTAGCACTCAGGAAGTTGAGGCAGGAGGAGAGCTTTGAGTTCAAGGCCAATTTGGACTATATAGTGAGTCCAGACCAGTCTGAACTACATAGCAAGACCCTGTCTAAAAAAGAAAAAAATCATGCTTTATTTCAATATGTATAGAATTAAAATACCTTCCATCAGAATTGGTCTAAGAAGTGAACATACAGTACATACCAATTTAAAAATCAATGCATTGGAAATAAGGTATCTTTGTATGCACACAGATATATATATATATATATATATATATATATATATCTTAAAATATATGCATATATATACACATCTTTGTGTATATATGTATCTTTGTATGCACACAGCTATATATATATTAAAATATATGCATATATATACACATATATGTGTATGTATTTAATGATATGGCACGTTCTATCTGAATGCCAGAGCTGTAAGGTTTTTTTCGGTAAAATTGAAAAGAACATCAGGATATATAAATGGCAGGTTGTCTCCTTGCTTCTACATCTTTTTATTTCTTGAAACTCTCCAGAAGAGATGTAAATATTTCACCTTCAGGAGTCTGATGGATGGAATTTACCAGGCATCAGTATTAAAAGGAAATGCTTCTCTATTCAGCATTCTTCCTTTCTATTGCTTCCAGACCATAGGCTCCTTTGGCTCTAGTTCATGTGCTGTTTTTCTTCAAGCAAAAGCATTTACGTGCTTTGGGGTAGTTTTGTTGTTTCAGACTATGTATGCTGATACTGTTGAGATTTAATAAGGAGAGAGAGGCTCTGATTTGACTTAAGGCTTGACTTAGGTGCAGTAGCCCACATTAATTATAGATTCTCATTTTAGAAGCTCTTCTGATGCAGCTGACAAGACAGTGGTGGTTTAATTTTCCATGAGTCATGACCTTGTGAGTTAGCTCTCTCAAGAGCCTGGAGTAGAAAGAGTTGATCAGGGTTACCTTTGTGATGGATAATTTTATGTGCTCACTGGACTGGGCTAAGGGTAGCTGGGGAATACTCTTCATGAGTGTGTCTTAGGGTGTTTCTGGAAGACTTTAGCATTTGACATGGTAGACTCACTAAAGATCATTTACATCAATTTAATTGGGCAACCCTCAATCACTTGAAGGACTGAGTAGAACAAAAATGTAGAGCAAAACCAGATTTGTTCGCTGCTTGAGCTGGGTCACCCATCTTCTGTACATAGACATTGGTACTCCTGGTTCATGGGTTTTTGGATTCAACCTGCACTTGAAGTTACAGCATTGGCTCCTGTTTCTCAATCCTATAGGGCTGGACAGTAACCTTTGTCTTTCCTGAACTCTTCGCATGCAGATAGCAACTGTGAGATTTTACAGTCTCCATAATCATGTAATTCAATTCCTTATAGTAAATCTTTTTCTAAATGTCTTTGCCCTAACACAGGCTCTCCTCAGGAAAACCTTTTACAATAAACTTTTCTTTTTTCAACTTACAGAAATAACTATTTGGGCAATGTAAAAACATAGTCCTTTTAGCCAATTTTTAGACCTATTATTTTTACATTCATGTGAATGTGATTTTTTTAATAGCAAAGATTTACAGAATTCATAATATATGATTTTACTAATGCATATTTAGTAGGTACTTTAACTCTCTTAAGTAATGTTAAATCTTAGCTTTGCTTACAATTCACAAGGGAATGATGCTGTGATGCATTTACAAATATCTTCCAAGATAGTTGAGCACATGCCTTTTTGCTAAAAGCAATTGGATTTGGGTATTTAAAGGTAGCTTTTCAGTTTGATTATTGTGCAATTAAATTCATTACTAGTTTTTAAACACTGCACCATTTACATTTAAAATGAATTTAATTTGAAATTATATTTGTGATACTGCAAAATTCATATTGGCAGAAAGAAATAACCAAGCTAACCAGCAATCTATTTTATTTAAATATATTTTTAAAATGCAGTATTTTTAGTATTACCAAATATAAATGAAAGTAGAAAAAGAATAAACACAGATTCAAGATTCATTTTATATATCTGTTTGGTCCTTCAGTTGTCAGTTTAACTCCTGAGGCTTTGTTTAGGTCTCTGAAGTAGGACTCTTTTGTTATTCTACATGACAAGTTTCTACTCATTACTTTAATAGCATTTTATAAAAATTGTAATTATATGTTTATTGATTTATTGCTTTATTCAATAATTTCCATCTTGGAAATAGGTATAGTTTGCCAATGAACATAATTAACTGGTACCCAATGTGGATGAGATAAAATAGGCATAGCCATAAAAAAGAGCAGTTAATATCAAAGTGGAGACAAGATCAGGGCTCTTGGGACAACTGAGATACTTTGGCATTTTAAATACACTGTTGTGTGGATTACTGGAAAGGAAGAAGAGATAGTATACAAGCCTGTTCTTTTCGTTATTTTTGGTTTTTAAAAGGCAGCTTGGAATAGAACAAATTTTAATACTAAGGCTTATTTTCTCTTTTATCTTCTTTCTCAGAACTGCCAAACCAGATCTTTAAACTGAAACAGCTAGATTACTTGTACATAAGCAAACACTATGATGTAAAAATATTTCAGTTTTAGGCATAAGTAAAGATAACTATAACAAGACATGATTGGACATTGCTGCCATGCCTTTTCCCAAATTGCTCATTGTAACTGTTAATCCTGATGATGTCAAATTTATTGTATTAGGAAATGCTTAGCAGATTAATAAGGGCATGCCCCTAGATGTGTCTGGGTGAGTCGTGGAAGTATGATCTTGGGTAGTATATCTGGTTTTAAACCCATTTCTCTCTGGTGTTGTCCCTTCTCTGCTTTCAAGTTGTCATAAACTAGGCAGCTTTACTCTACCCTGCCCTTCAGCATGAGGCTTTTTGTCTTCCTCCTTTTTTTTTATGGGTACCAGGGATCAAACTCATGACTGCCTGCTTGCAAGGCAGGCGCTTATGCCTCTGAGCTAAATCCCCAGCCCCGAGCCTTTTTGTCTTGAAGCTTGCCAACCATATGTTGAAACTCTGGAAATGGTGAGATAAATTACCATTTGGGTGTTGGGTATTGTATTTAACTAATGGGAAAGTTGAATAACAGGAAATTTGGTAGTGGAAAAGTAGGGCCATTGCCTGACCATAAAGTTTAGAATTCTTTGAAACTGACCTGCTAGTGGAGTTTGGAAAGGTTTGTAGATGCTGGCTAGAAACAATACAGAATGCAGAGCCTCTTGGGTGATTCTTGAGATTAAAATACCACAATACTAATGCAGATAGTAAGAGCCAGGCTCAAGAAGTTTCAGTTGGATGCAAGAACTTTGTTGGCATTTGGCCTATGATACTCTGACAAGAAATTTGTCTATGTTTTGCTCATGTCATGAGACTTTTCAGGAGTCTGAGACTAAAGTGTAGACTAATCTATTGGAAAAAGTTTCAAGACAGCCCAACATTCAATGTATGGCATGGGTCCTGATGGATGCTTTTATTCAGATCCAGTACTAAAGTTATACAGACAAGAAAGTCCTCACCCTTTGGGAGCTTAGTTTTGTTTTAACCAAACCTGATTCTTGCATATCTATGGATCTTTAAACAAATCATTCTTTTTCTTGGAATTAGCTTTCCTTCCTGTCTCAGATTTTTTTAAGGACTGATTTCACTGTGACTAGGGGGCCATTACACAGTAGGCTCACTTCAGGAAGCAGGTTTGTGATTATTTGATTATATACATTACTTGCCTCTTCAACCAAGAACTTGTAGAAGGCAGGAGTTGCATCCTTCATCTGCATATGATTAATCCCTACCTAGAGTTTGTAGTTGATAACATTTTGATGAATGCATGCATGAATAAGATATGGACATTAGATTTTAAGGATAAAAGTTTATCCTTGAATAAGTGTCTTTTGAAACCACACATTTGTGAACATATGGACTAATGGAAATCTTTTACAATGAGCTTGCCTGGAGTGACCTTTTCCACTCTTGATTTCACTTCTAATGATGGCCCTAAGCTGCATATTTCCATCTAAACTTACCAAATTTATGTAAATTCCATTCATAATGTCCAGAATTGCCAGGATTATTTGGAATTGTACCTTGATTCTCCCAGGTAGTTAATAAGCCAACCTGGCTGATTATCAGCACCCTTCCCTGGTTTATAGACCCATAAAAATTATGGACCAAACCCAATTTTTGAAACTCTGGCTGCTCAGTTCCAAATTCCAGTTTGATTGTGACATTTATTAATATTGGAGTTGGAGGTCAACATTACAAATGCATCTAGCAATCTCAGTAGGGAACAAGCCTGAAAGTATGCATGTTATTTCAAAATTAATGATTTATACATAATTGTGTGTGATTTGGACAGTCCCTTCATCTTGTCAAGTGTAGACACAGGATATTTGCTATATCCTCAATGGTATTCATGGTAGTTATTTAGAATACTTTTGAAGATAAAAAATAAGGAATTGTGTCTGTCACAAAGAGCCAGTTTACCTACATGTTCTTAATCAGGACACAACTGAGTATTAACATTTATAGCATAACAACAGAAATGGAGGGCCAGGATCCAAAAGGCTCTTCATGTTGGTCAGGCTCTGTGGGATGTTCTCCCTGGAGCTGGTGGGCTCCCTCCTGCTTCTGAGATCTCCACCTGCAGGTGGTGGCACTGGACTTTGACCTCCTGAAATAATCTTCTTGATTTTCTCTCTCATTATGCCTGTTGTCTATGGACCACTGACAAGGAGCTAGTGGATGACAAAAGGTCTCTCAATAAAATACCTGATTAATCAGCTAAATAATTTTTGCTCCACAAGGCTTTTCTTTCAAATAAGTCTTTCAAAACCATGTTAATATAGTTCTTCAGTATTATTCAAAATGCATCAGAAATGTAACTGCAGAGAGAGACAGGGTATTGGCATACATGTATGCCAAAAGCCAAGGAAAATAGTGGGAGGCAAGGATGAGTTGAAACCTTGAGGCAGTGAGAACAGTGACATAATTAAGAGGGAAAAGAAATCAGTGGCTTATGTTTCAGGATGTCTTAAATGTAATGGCTTTTTGTCCAATCATGCTAAAATGAAGAATAGAAGTAGTTAAAAAGAATGGTGTAGATAAGATGATTTCATGATGGGGTGGGGAGTAAAGTTCTAGAGTTTTACAATTGCTCTGGGATACAAATCTTGAACCCTTTTCTTTGGCAAGTCAGGTTGAATTTAACTGTGCCCTAAGTAGCTTCCTCTCTTTCTTCTAGTTTCTGTTACAGGTTACTAACAGCTGCAGAAAAGGCTCATTCCAATAATTTTACAGTATAAAATTCTGCACTGATCCTTTCATAAAGTCACCTAAAGTGGTGGTTTTCAAAGTGAGAACAGGGTCAGCAGCATCAGCATCACCTGGGAATTTGATAGAAAGGTAAATTCTAGGCTCACTCAAGCTCATTTGACCAGCAACTTTGTGGATGAACACCCATGGTCTAACATGGCTCAGTGGCCAAAGTGCCTGTCTGACAAGTGCAAGGCCCTAGGTTTGATCCCCAGTACCAAAAAAGTTTGCTATAAGTAATATAGGAGTCATGTTTTTAAAACATCTATAGAGAATCTAGGGCTTCACCCACTGACACTGGTTCTACTGGTTTTAAAAGCCACCTAGCTGATTTTCAAGTGTTCTGTGTATTACTTTTAGAGAAAAGCTGGACACAGCATAGACAGATACTAATTCTCTAAGTGTAATGTGCACTGATCCTGCCTTCCCTTAACTTTCTTTTCAACCTCTCTTGCTGTCTATGCTATTTTTCCTCACAAAGACAGTATGCATTTTCATCCTTCTCAGTCTTTACTAGGACTCTTTTACATTAAATTCACCAGCAGGTTTTGTCCTTGCCTCTCCAACTTGTACTCCTGTTCTTATTTTATGGAAAGTTTCCCTCAGTTTCAACAGGAAGAGGGTATTGTGTCTTTCTTTTTTTAAAAATTCCTTTAACACATTGTTTATAGAAACCTATTGTAATGAATAAAGTTTTGGGGGAAGGCCAAGATTATTTATGTATTCATATCATAATTATTTATCTGCTGTGTTGATTATTTTTCTCTCCTTGCTGAGACAAAATACCTAACACCCAAAATTAAGGAAGGAAAGGTTTATTTAGCTCACAGTTTAGGGAGGTTTCAGTCCATAATCTGCTGGGCCCAAGACTGGATGGTATAGCAGAGGGCAACAGTACATGGTGGTAGAAAACAGCAAAAGCAACAAGACCGAAAAGGGAAAAGCATGCAAAGAAGACACTTTCTGTCCCTTATATTGTATGCAGTCCACACCATCCTAGGGGGAGTGTAATATTCACACCCATAGAGCAAGCATTGGGCCATAAATTAATCACAAATTCTAGAAGCCTGTCCCGTGATCACCTGAAGCTTTAGGGGATGTCTAGACACAAACCATAACATCTGCTACCTATTATTTCTCCAGAGATTATATTGTGTAATGTGAATATAAGTATAATGAAAATAGATATAGTTGCTCTCCTAGTAGAACTGAAAATAAAGAATCAAATTGTAATTTTACAATTTATTAGTTTGCATGATTTTAGACCCCTTAGTTAGTATTCTTGGATCTTAGTATTATCAGCTCTAAATTAATGAAGAAGATGATGATCCCAACTTTACACAGCTGTGGGAAAAATTAAATGGTGGTAGTATAAAGCATATGATAGAATGCTGCTGACATAGTAGGCCTTCAGTAAATGGCAGTTATTTTTATATTATTTATTTTACTCCATTAAAATTATTGTATCTGTCTCATCCACTGGTCTGTGAAGTTCTTGGAGATCAGCTTATTTGTCCTTAAATTCCTCATCATTATTCTACATTAGTCTACAACATAACTGACATGTTATCATTCTTCTCTGAATGTTTCTGCATAAATAAATTGTGCTCTGGCAGGAAAATTATGCTCCCTAATTTGAAACATTTTGCTCTTATCTATAAAAATAAGACAAATTTACCCAGGTAGACTTCAATGGTGATTTTTTAAAATTGTTGCTATTTAAGGAATGCACTATAAGCAAGAAATTTACTTTTCACATTGACCATTACAAAGTAAGTTATATAACTTTATCTAAGTAAATGCTCTGTTACAAAGTCTAAGCAGATTTCACTTTTTTGGTTTTTCTTTAAAACACAAATGAAAACAGGCAACCACATTAAAAATCTCATTTTAAAACCAGTGACAAACAACAGTGAAAATACCTTAAACTTGAAGAAGAGAGCAGCTACTTGAAGAAGAGAGAAGCAAATGGTACATGACTATTCTGGGAAAACATACATATTCATATTGTACACATGCACACCACATGAACATGTGGAAGGGAAAAATTTAACCTTGGTGAAATGTGTTCTTTTTAAGACCAAAACTAATGCTAATAAGACAACCCTGTCTTATTACACAATAGTGCTCTACTCCAGTGGTTAAATTGACCCTGCAGCAGAATTGCCTAAAAGGCTTGTTCAGATTTCTGGCCCTATCATAAAGTTTCTGATTCAGTAAATCCTTAGTGAGTCTCAGAATTTGCATTTCTTTCTTTTTTTTTTTGAAGTATTTTTGAAAATTTTATTTAGAAAGAAAATAAAACAACCAAACAAAGCAGAAAAAAGGGTAGCAACAATACAGAATTCCAAAGGAAAAAAAGAAAAGAACAACAAAAAAAAACCACTAAGAAATCACTAGTTTATAAGTTACAAACCATCATCTTGGAAATAGTTCAAGTTACAAAATTAAAGCATACAAAGTGGACATTCAAACAGTGAGACTATTAACAGTTCTGCTCAACAATCTAACAAAAACAGTAGTATGGTCATCTACCTTCCACACTTAAACATACATGCAGTCATATCCTTTAGAGCACTTTCTCTTGCTCTATTTTTTACAGTAGCAATTATGCATTTTGGATTTTATTACTCCTACAGTTCTTATTACTTTTTTTATTTTAAAGAGAATAAAACAAAAGAGGGCAGAACAAAGCAGATCAGAACAGAACAACATAAGCAACACAACACTTTACAACAAGGCAACCAGACATTAACAGTAGCTGTCAAAATATCTCTCTCTGCTGTAGTTGAGCATAGTTTCAGATACAACAGTATCAAACATAACACAATAGTATAAAACCATTCAAGAGAATGAAAGAATTACAGGACATTCTGAACCGAATAACTATGATCAATGGCTACTACAATATCTCATTTTGAATAAAGAGATTTGTTTATACTATCACATATATTAAAATCCCAATAAGACACAACATGATAGAACCGATGGTAATAGCAGAGTAGAAGCATGGTAGGACTTCTAAGGAAGACGATATTAAATCAGCAATGGCTGCCATGTTTTGTTTTCTTCAAAACCACTGTTCATACCAGCATGCATAATAAAGTCAAACAAAACAGATTAAAACCATTCCAATTGATGAATGAAAACAATGAAAGGCGTCAAAGCAATGAGATGGGGGAATCATGATTACTATAAAATCTTATATACTCTTACCAACTCTCATACTAGGGAGACTATAGGGTATTTATACATGTGAGTTTGGTTTATTTTTATGAGTATGGTCTCAAGTCATGTCCATTTATTTATAAATTTATAAATTTATAAATAAATGTCCATTTATTTATAAATATCTTTTTATAGCTTAGTAGTACTCCATTGTATAAAAATGCCACAACTTTTTAATCCATTCCTCACTTGATGGGCACTTACATTGTTTCCAAGATCTGGCTATCACAAATTGTGCTGCTATAAACATTGGTGCACATATATCACTGTGGTATGATGTTTTCAGTTCTTCTGGGAATATGCCTAGAAGCAGGATAGCTGGGTCAAATGGAACTTCCATACCCAGCTTTTTGAGGAATCTCCAGACTGACCTCCATAGTGGCTGCACCAGTCTACACTCCCACCAACAGTGCAGAAGAGTTCCTTTTTCCCCACAGCCTCTCCAGCACTTGTTGTTGGTAGTTTTTTCTATCATGGCCATTCTTTCTGGGGTGAGATGGAATCTCACTGTGGTTTTAGTTTGCATTTCTCTAATGACTAACAATGATGAACATTTTTTCATATATTTATTTACCATTTGTATTTCTTCATCTGAGACCTTGTATTCATCTCGGATGCCCATTTTTGGATTGGGTCTTTGAATTTCGAGGGTCTGATTTTTAAAACTTTTTTATAAGTTCTAGATAGAAGTCCTTTGTCTGAGAGACAATCCATTAAGATTTTTTCCCAGTTTGTGGGTTTTCTTTTCACTCTGCTGGAAATCTCTTTTGACATGCAGAAACTCTTTAATAAGATATGGTCCCAGTTATTGATTCTGGGAAGTATTTCCCATGCAGTTTGATTCTTGTTCATGAATTTTTACCTACCCCTATATCTTTGAGGTTTTTACCTACTTTGTCTTCCAACAGAATTAGTGTTTCTGTTTTAAGATTTAGATCTTTGATCCACTTAGATTTTAGTTTAGTACATGGTGATAGGCATGGGTCTAGTTTTAGTCTTCTGCATATGGACAGCCAATTTTTCCAGCACCATTTGTTGAAGAGACTGTCATTCTTCCAGCGAACATGTTTGAACCCTTTATCAAAGATAAGGTGGTTGAGTGAGTTTGTGGTTGTGGTTGTATCTTCCAATCTATTCCATTGATCTTCAGGTCTGTTTCTATTGCAGTACCGTGTTGATTTTATTACAGTAGCTTTGTAGGACAGTTTCAAATCAGGGATTGTGATGCCTCCTGCCTTGCCTTTGTTGCTTAGAATTGCCTTTGCTAGTCTAGGTCTCTTCTAGTCCCAGATGAATTTTAGGGGTGATTTCTCTAGATCTATGAGGTATGTTAGTGGTATTTTGATTGGGATGGCATTGAATCTGTATAGTAATTTTGGGAGAATGTCCATTTTCACAATGTTTGTTCTTCCTATCCATGAACAGGGGATGTCTTTCCATTTTCTGAGGTCCTCTTCACTTTCCTTTTTCAAGGTATTATAATTTTCCTTGTATAGCTGTTTTACATCTTTCATGAGATGAATTCCTAAGTATTTCATATTTTGGATGCTACTGTGAAGGGTGTGGCTTCTCTTACTTCTCTCTCAGTATTTTTGCTGTTAGTATATAGAAATGCTATTGATTTTTGAGTATTGACTTTGAATCCAGCTACCTTTCTGAATTTATTTATTATATCTAGGAGTATTTCAATGGAGTTTTGGGGGTCTTCTATGTAAAGTATCATGTCATCTGCAAATAATGATAATTTAACTTCCTCTTTTCCTATCTTTATTCTTTTTATTTCTCTCTGTTGTCTAATTGCTCTGGCTAGTATATCCAGTACTATGTTGAATAGGAACAGTGATAGGGGACATCCTTGTCTTGTACCTGATTTTAAGGTAAAGGCTTTCAGTTTTTGGCCATTTATAATGAAGTTGGCTATAGGTTTGTCATAGATAGCCTTTATCATATTGAGGTAAAGACCATCTATTCCAATTCTCTGTATGGTTCTTATCATGAATGAGTGTTGGACCTTATCAAAAGCTTTTTCTGCATCCATAGAGATGATCATGTGGTTCTTACTTTTGGCTCTATTGATATGGTGAATTACATTTATCGATTTACATATGTTGAACCATCCCTGCATTCCTGGAGTGAATCCCACTTGGTCAGAGTGAATAATCTTCTTGATGATTTGCTATATCCTGTTTGCTAATATTTTATTGAGAATTTTTGCATCTATGTTCATTAGGGAGATTGGCCTATAGTTCTCTTTTTTAGTTGGGTCTTTCTCTGGTTTTGGTACTAGAGTGATATTTGCTCCCAGGAATGACTTAGGAAGAATTGCTTCCCTTTCAATTTCATTGAAGAATTTGAGGAGTGTCAGAATTAAGTCTTCTTTGTATTTCTTGTAGAATTCTGGAGTGAATCCATCTGGGTCTGGGCTCTTCTTTGTTGGCAAGGATTTAATTACATTTTCAATTTCAGTAATAGAAATTGGGTTATTCAGCAGTTTTACATCTTGCTGATCCAGCTTTGGTAGTTCATATGCATCTAGGAATCTATTTCTTCATTGTTATCAAACCTATGAGAGTAGAGGTTCTCAAAATAGGTGTTAATGGTCTTCTGTATTTCCACTGAGTCTGTAGTAATTACACCTTTTTCACTTCTTATTGCATGAATTTGAGTTTTTTCTTTCCTTTTTTTAATGAGGTTGGCCAGGGGCTCATCAATTTGATTTATTCTTTCAAAGAAACAACTCTTTGATTCATTGATCCTTTGGACTGCTTTCTTAGTCTCTATTGGATAATTTCTGCTCTGCTCTTTATAATTTCCTCCCTTCTTTTGGCTTTGGGCTTGGCTTGATCTTCTTTTTCTAAATATTTGAGTTGTAGCATCAGGTTGTTTATTTGTGTTCATTCTGTCTTCCTGATGTGGGAACTCAATGCAATAAATTTTCCTCTGAGGACTGCTTTCATTGCATCCCACAAAATCGGGTAAGTTGTGTCTATATTTTCATTTACTTGTAGATATTGTTTAATTTCTTTTTTAATTTCCTCTGTGACCCACTGATTGCTCAGGAGTGTATTATTCAGTTTCCATGTGTTTGTAGGTTTTTTGCAATTTCTTTTATCATTAATTTCTAGTTTCACAGCACTATGATCCGATAACATGCATGGGATAATTTCAATTCTTTTGCATTTACTTAAATATGTTCTGTAGGCTAGTATATGGTCTATTTTAGAGAATGTGCCATGTACTGCTGAGAAGAAGGTGTATTCTGATGTTGTTGGATGGAACACTCTGTATACATCTATCAAGTCCATTTGTTCACAGGTGTGATTCAGTTCTGTTATGTCTTTGCTGATTGATCTGTCCCTTTGGGTCAATGGTGTGTTAAAGTCTCCTGTTATAATTGTATTATTACTTATTTGATTTTTCATTTCTGTTAGTATTTGCTTTATATACCTGGGTGCTCTGAAATTTGGTGCATATATATTTAAGATTGTTATCTCTTCCTCTTGAAGTTTTCCCCTAACCAGTATGTAGTGACCTTCTTTATCTCTTTGGATCGTTCTTGGTTTGAAATTCACATTGTCTGCAAACAGGATTGCTACTCCTGCTTTTTTTTGGTTTCCTGTTGCATGAAATAATTGTTTTCCATTCTTTGACTTTCAGTCTATGAGTGTCCTTTTGGGTTAGATGGGTTTCTTGTAGACAGCATATGGTTGGATGTTGTTTCTTGATCCATTCTGCCAGTCTGTTTCTTTTGATTGGTGAGTTGAGGCCATTTACATTAATGGTTATAACTGTTATGTATTGGTTTATTGTTGACATGTTATCTTTCTGCTGTTGTGTCTTTAGCTTTCCATTCTGTTTAATTGTCTGCCTTGCTTGGTGGTTTTATCCCATGTGTATCTAGAATGTCTTTCAGTATTCTTTGTAGGGTTGGTTTGGTGTTCATGAAGTTCTTCAG
>PVJX010027189.1:0-25097 GCA_004027295.1 Dolichotis patagonum | reverse complement strand
GAGATAGGTACAGCAAGCTGATTGGCTAGCGTCATCAGTTACTAAGCAGACGAATAACTGGCAAGGCTGTTTACAAAGTAGGCGAGACCAAGAAGCAGGATATGGGCACCATCTTTGGTTACTCGATGGGAGGGGTAATCTAGCTCAGGCTTTACTCTTTACCACAGGCCTCTACGGGGTACCGGCGGCCCCCTACATTATAGATCCTCTTGTCATCTTCCAATCTTTGTATCTTTACTGCCTGCTCCCTTGTTATTTTTAAGAGATCTTCCCTTTCATGACCCCACATTGCAAGCCTGTGTTCAATTTTTGATAGTCTATCTTTGGTTTCTTTCAAGCAGTTTTTCCAGCTTTCTATGGAGTCTTTAGTTTCCTGATAATCTCTTTGAATTTGCTTCATAAATTCTAGGTTTTTTCTGAATTTTTCATTAAATTTTTCTCTCCATTTTGGTTCCTCCATTCTTCTCTCTGTGCCTTCTTGAGAGGTGCCCAGCCCTTCTTTTATTAATCTACTTATCTCTTGTTTAATTTGAATTAATATTTCAGTTTTGGTCCCACTTACAAGGTCCTGAAGATATCTCTTTATGTCCACTAACTCTGTGTTTGATGTTGCATTTTTGCTGCCCTCAATCTCTTTTGTATTTACCTCTCCCGGATCAATGTTCTCAGGGTTGGGGGCTGGGAGTCTTTTCTTATTTCTCCCTTTCGTCATGTTTTTGGTTCCTTCCATACAAGTGTACAGTGTAATGCCCAGACCCTTTTCTTGTTGGTTAAGGCTCCTCTAGAGGGCGCAGGCTAGGAGCTTTAGCCCTCTTCAATAGGTTATCAGAAATTAGAGTTCACCCACGGGCACTGTGCACTAGCTCCTCCTTTCCGAGCCAGTCAACCTTTGTAGGCCTTCACTGTGTCAGTGTGCACTGATCTCAGGGAAGTAATATTGTAGCAACTCACTGGCTCCCCGCCAGGGGCGCGGCCTAATCCAAGCAGATTCCACCAATCTGCTCGGCAAGGGGATCAACCAGCTGAAGCCACTTCCTTATGGAGTTAGGGCTGTCCTGCCCAAATCCAACATGTCATCTAGTCGGTTTCCCCTTTCCCGTGGGAGGGTCTTATTCCCATCACTCACCGCGTGTTGATGCCCGTCCCCGAGAACTGCAGGGCTCCCCGACCTCTGACTTCAGCACGGCTGCGGTGGGAATTCATGGTGCCTCTGAGTGGGTCGAGTGCAGGGCCGGTCCGGGTGAGCTGCATGCAGGGCTGTTCAGCTCTGCGCTCCAGCGGCTCAAGCCAGTCGCTATGGTGCAGATTGCTTGTTCAGGTCGGGCAGAAATTCAGGAGGCTCGAGGCGGGTGCCGTGCTCGCCGATCTTATCTTCACTAATAGTAGCCCCAGGACCTCTTATTCGAGTGGGTTTTTGAGCTTTAGTTTCTTTCTGTGTTGTGAGAGTCTATCTCTCTCTGTTTGGGTCTCTCCAGGGTGTTTTATTCTGGCATTTGAGCTGCCTCTCTCAGAGAGGGTCTCTCTCCTGCTACCTACCAGTCCGCCATCTTGTTGACATCCACCAGCTATTCCACTTCTAGGCATATTCCCAGAAGATCTGAAAACATCATATCACAGTGATATATGTGCACCCATGTTTATAGCAGCACAATTTGTAATAGCTAGATCTTGGAAACAACCTAAGTGCCCATCAACTGAGGGATGGATAAAAACGTTGTGATATTTCTATACAATGGAGTACTACTCAGCTATAAAGAATGATCACATTGAGATATTTATAAATAAATGGACACGACTCGAGACCATACAAATAAGCAAATAAACCAAACTCACATGTGTAAATACCATATAGTCTCCCTAGTATGAGGGTTGGTAAGAGTATATAAGATTTTATGGTAATCATGAGTCCCCATCTCATAGCTTTGAAGCCTTTCAATGTTTTCATTCATCAGTTGGAATGGTTTTATTCTGTTTTGTTTGACTTTATTATACGTGATGCTATGAACAGCTGTTTTGAAGAGAATAAAACATTATGACAGCTATTGCTGATTTAATACTGTCCTTCTTAGAAGTCCTACCAAGCTTCTATTCTTCTATTTCCATTGGTTCTATCTATCACATTGTGTCTTATTGGCATTTGAATATGTGTGAAAGTATAAACAAATTTTTTTATTGAAAATGAGATATTATAGTACCCATTGATCATTCTCTGTTATTCGATTCAGAATGCCCTGTAATTCTTTCACTCTTTGAATGGTTTTATACTTTTTTGTTATGTTTGATATTATTGTATTTGAAACTATGCTCAACTATAGCAGAGAAAGAAATATTGTGATAGCTACTGTTAATGTCTGGTTGTCTTAATATTAGGCATTGTGTTGCCTATGTTGTCCGGTTCCAATCTGGTCTGTACTGACCTCTTTTGTCTTATTCTCTTTAAAATAAAATGCAAAAAAAAAAATAATGATGGTTATTCTCAGGTTCTCTATTGTGTCTTCAGCAATTACACAGAGTCTACCATAGAACCAACAAGTATTTGCTGGTAGATGTCAACTGAATGGGTAATTGGATGCACGGATGGATGCATGGATGGATGGATGCATGGATGAGCTCACAGTGGTGTCAGCAACTGCACACTTTTTAGCCTGCACTACGTAAGCAGGAAAGTTTCCTAGATCTTTGGGAAGCTTGCTGGCCAGTGCTGCATCTTTAGCCATAAACATCTCTGACACAACTGAGCTCTCTGCAGTAGCTTTCTTACATTCCTGGGATTTACCTAAAACAATTTTCCAAATATTGGAAGAGCAACTTTAGAAGCCCAACCCTAAAAATCAACAGAAATTATATCACATTCTCATAGCTGGCAACACCTTTCACAGATTGTCCTGGGTGGGATCTATGCAAAGAAATCTTTGGTTTTTTGGTTGGAGATATTTTACTATTTTAATTATGTTACTGAGAAATAATTCATGTATCCAGTGAGTTACCCTTTAAAGTATATAATTCAGTGGGAGGTTTTTTAGTATATTCCCAGAGTTGTGCAACTATCATGACAGTGGTTTTAGAATGTTTTCATCACCTAAAAAGAAATTCAGTACCCTCTAGGATTCACTTCTCATTTCTCCCTTCCCAAGATCATGGAAACCACCAGTCTGGTTTCTTCCCCATAGATGCTCTATGCTGGACATTCCATATAAATGAAATTATACATACTCTTTTGTGATGGGCTTCAAGTCATCATTTTCAAGGTTCGTCCATGTCACAGTATACACCAGTGTTTTATTTTTGTATTGTCAAACAATATTTCATTGTATAAATATCACATTTTGCATATCCATTCATAAATTAAAGGCCATTTGAGTTTGTTCCACTTTTTGACTATTATTAATGATGTTGCTGTACACACTCATATATAAGTTTTTGTATTGAAAGATGTCTTCATTTCTCTTGGGTGTATACCTAGGAGTGGAATTACTAGGTCATGTGGCAAATCCATATTTAACCTTTTGAAGAGCTGCCAGATGGGTTTGCAAAGTGACATCACTATTTTACATTCCCATCAGAAATGTATGGCATTCCCATCAGAAATGCACGTGAGTTCCAGTAGCTCTTTATTTTCACATTCTCTTTATTCATTGTTATGTTTCTCGCAAATATGAGGCAACTGGGTATCACAGATGTCTGAGTCCTGAGCCGTCCTACTTCCCTTAGCTTTCCTCCTTCAGGCTAGCTCTTCCTCCAAGAACACAGTGCCCTCCCCAAGCAATGTCTCTTCCCACTCCAGTATGCTTCTGTGACCCAAACCTTAGAGCCCTGAGCCTACCTTAATTCTTCCTGCCATTAGGCATGTTTTGGAGGGCGATGTTGGCCCCTGAACCCAGGGCCTCACACACACTAAGCAAGCACATTACCGCAGAGTTACACTCAGGGCGACACAGTCAAGAAGCACAAATTAACAAACCACACAATTTCAGAATAACCCAAATTCTTTCCTTGATTTCTCAACACGAGAAAGGGGTTGGGGGAGTACAAGATCTATTGCCAAAACCCCTTTCAAGGAAGGACTTGCTCCGGGTTTGCGGGTGTAAGACGGAGCCTGCAGAAAAGCTGCTTTGGAGGACTCTTCCTTTCCAGAGCAGCCCACTTTCTGCAATTGAGCAAATTGGGCACATTCATTCTGGCTTGGCATAAAGCACACATTCCAGAACACCCTGCCAAATTGGCTAAGCCAATGCGGAGCCTACGTGGCACTTCAACTTCTCTTCTTCTGCCTCATCCTGTTTCCCTCCTCTTACCTACACAGGTGTTAACTCTTAATAAAGACCTTGCCCTCCATCTCAGCATCTGTTTCCAGAGAACTCTAGCTATGAGCACTGGTGCCAGGAGTGGTCCAAAAAAGCAGGCTGGGGCAATGAAGACAAGAAGTCCATCACTGGTAGTAGGAGAAACAAGGGGCAGGGCGGGAGTCTAAAATGCACTAAGTGACCTCCAGTTGTTAAAGCTGTCACCTGTGGTGAATTAGGAGGATAAACTGGTGGAAAAGAAGCAGCAAGGTGGAATGATGTCAGGCATTTTCAGTGTATGGAGAAAATCACAGCTGCACGGGTAAGGGTATTAGATGGTGCCTGCTAAGTGCCAGTGATGCTCTACAGAAAGATAATGAACATTTAAAAGTTGATTAATAGACCATTGAAAGCCAGGTACAAAAACCAGAAAGCCTCTATAGATGCCTACAAGAAAGCTTTCTTCTCTTTTAGGAGGGTGGAGAAAGCTAAGGGCCAGCTTCAGAGCAGTTAAATACCCAATCAAGGTCCCTAAAGATTTTGATTCTCCAGACACCTCTGAACTCACTGAGCCAACAGATCTCACCTACACTATTATAAGACAGTCCCATCTATTAGCTCCATCTCAGAAGACAGCATCTCTCCCTTTTTAAGGGACCGTGTGACACTGATTTGAATAACTGTGCAATGGAAAAAGGAGAATGCCTAGGTACCTCAAGGATGCTCGGAAACAAGATCTGAGTAAATATTGATACCCAGAGCCAGAAGCATTGCCATAACCTACCTATCACAGTGAAAGAATTTGGAGTGGATGAGGTAATAAGTGAAATCCTGCCCAAATTCTGACTTAGTGGTTTACTATGACCAGGGACACATCAAATGCATTGCCACCAAATGGTCAACTAAGGGAGACACAATTGGCAGTTGATGTGACTCCTCCATTGCTTCCTGTAGGCTAAAGGCTATCATGGCAGGAAAGGCCAGCTGGAAGCCTCCAGCTCTCTCTCTCTTGCCTTCCATCTCAAAGCAATGATATTGTATCCTGGGATAAGAATCAGATTAGTGCTACCCTAGGGTTCAAAAAGATGCAGAGGAGTGAGACCCCAGGAGATTGCCCTTTAATTTGCCAATCAAGCCCTGCAGAAATCACCCTGGAAGATTACTATAGGCTAAAGGCCAGCAAAAAAATGTTTTCCGTAAAAATCCAGATCATAATATTTTCAATTTTGCAGGCCATGGAGTTTCCCAATACCGCCACTCAGCTCTGCTGTTGTAGCATGAGAGCAGGCATAGGTACGTGAGGCTGCGTTGCAGTAAAATGTTGCTTAGCAAAATAGGCAGAGAAGTGGTTCTCAGGCCAACCGTGGCTATAAACTACAGTGAAAGCCCTGAGTAGTCCCTGTTGCAGCCACTGGGCAAGGTATGGTGTCCCAGCTAAGTAGATCACATGGCCTCAGATTTATGGGGTGTAAATAATGATTTAGTGAGTACATTTCTTTCTATTACAGTCAGAAAGGGGGTCAGAAATGGTTGGCATTGGCCTCAAATGAACAACAATACACAGTTTCAGCTTTGCCCCAGAGCTGTGTAACCTTCTAGCCTCTGATGTGATAGATATGTCATGAAAAGATCTGGGTGTCCTGCATTCTAGAGAATATGATACTGACCTGTTACTAAGATGTAACTAGCATGATAGAGGATGCAGATGCTCCAGAAGGTGAGACAAATTCTTTGACTATACCAACAGCCTGCTACATCCATTCGACCTTTATGATCTAATGGTCAGAGCCATGCTAGGCAGCCCCTCCTAAAGAAAAGACAAATAATTGCATTGTTTACCTCTGACTGTGAAGAAGGATCTCTAATGGGTCTCTCTGGTTTGTCTAGGCATCAAATCATACAATTAGAAATATTTGGCCGACCTATTGCTCAGTAAGATGAAAGGCTGCAGTGTGAGCAGCTCTCTCGTATGGGGCCCCTGATCAGAGGTAGGAAGAGACGCGGCAGGGAGCCTGTGGCAGGCACAACACAGGCCGTTGGGGCTAAGTAGCAAGGCCAGGCCTTTCAATCAACAACCGCTGGCGTGCTCCTGGGTTCTGGAAGAGAAAGAATGTCTAACCCCAGGACACCAAGTGACCAGACTTCTAGAGCTGACCACCCTAGGCAGGTGTTGATCCAGTTCTCCCACCACCCTCACCACAGGTCCCAGCAGCATAGCTCCGCAGGCTCCTGGTGCAGCCGAGGCGCACGAGAGGAAGGTGGGCTTGGCCTGAGGGGCAGCGAAGGAGGAGCCCCAGAGGAGATTGGCGAGATGGTCAGCTGAACCTGGTCCTGAAAAAGTGAAAACAAAGCCAAAAAAGGCAGCAGGAAAGGATAAATCTCTGGACAAAAAGGTGAAAGCAAAAGGGAAAAGACGGGCAAAGGCAAAACAGACCCAAGTGGCTAATCAGGGATCCAAGGAAGATTGCCTGCCTCCCTTCCCATGCAATCCAGAGGAGTATTTTTGTCAACTATTTTGTAAATGCAAGTTTTTAGCAGCTCTAGAAACATTTTTAAGAAGGAGAGAATTCCATCTCATCACATTTTGTTAGTGTAAGTAATTTTTTTGTTTTAGAGGTTAAATCATTTATGGTGATTTTTTTGGATACAATCAGAAAATAGTGGGATATTGAATTATGGCAGGCTTTGATGATCTCGGGTGTCAGTTTTACATTACATGGGTGGCGGTTAATTGTATATCCTGCAACGCAAAGCACACTCAATGGCAGTTTGGAACCACAGTCATGCATTTAATTTGTCTTGGCTATTAAAATGGCTTCTGTTCCCATGTTGTTTTTAGTAGAATTGTTTCCTAAAGAAAACTACCTCCTGGTCATTGCCCTGTCAGAATCAAATGCACTTTGTAACATCTTTGGTCATGGTAATCCAGTTTGCCTAATTTTGTTAATGTGCTGTTCAAGATTGAAAATTTGAGTATGTAGTATACATGATATGAAATTGTGAGTCAGTGGGACTTAGTAACGTTTTATCAGCATTCAAAGATACTGGTTCTTAATCCTTTTATGGAAAATTTACCTCCAAATTTGAAGCTGGAAAGTCACTGGAATAACTGAAAACAACACATGACTTTTTAGATTTTACTTATGTATGTTAAGAATTGTGCACAAAGTGAAATGTCAACACAACCAATAAAATATCAAATATAGAAGACAAAAAAACATAAGTTAGATGTTGTGGAACTCACGGAGTCATAATATCCGATCTGTTCAGCAACAATCCTTCCCAAAATAAAAAAGGTGTATCCAAGATGGAACACAGATAGGATCTGAGTATGTAAACAGCTGTGTGAGAAGGTGGATTGGCCCCCAGGAGTCCTCCCTCGTGTTGCACCTACACCCATGTTGCCTGGACGCCTCCCTCTACTCACACTGTGGCTATGTGAGTGGTCCTGAAGGGGGCGGGGAAAGCTCTGACTTATTCATGCCTGGGTCAGCTCAGCATGGGAGCACAACAGGCCCCTCAGCTTCACTCCAGGGTGGCCAGAAAAGACAGGGGCAAGGCAACCTTCCTGTCTTCCCACATAGGCAAAGCTTTGGGTAAACCTGGTTATCTACTTCGCCTGGTAAGAGAAGTGGCTCAAGGTTAGAATGCTTAAGGACTCACAGGTGGCATCCAATTAGCCAGGCAGCTGGCTAGGGTTCTAGAAGATTAGGGACAAAAATCCTTAGGGGAGAGCATGTGGTTAGAAAAATGGACAGTGTGGGAAGAGCCTCATATCTTCATAACCTCAGACAATGTCTATCACCAAAGAAGAAACAACCAAGCAGGCAAAACAACCAGGCCAGTAGATGTCTGCCAACCTCTGTCATCAGCTATCCCAATACTGACACACGACAAAGTGACCATGGTGAAAGATGGAGGCAACGTGGGCAGCAGCACGGTATCTCACCCAACTTGCTCTTGCTACTGCTTATCTACTGCGTGGGGGAAAAGAGATGGCTTAATGGAACTATTGCCATTGTTGAATGTCCAGCCAGAGACTAGCATGAAACTCATGCCATTATACCACCCCTCAAAAACCCACCGGACCAGTTTGGTAGCAAATAACTACAACTGGACCCCTTTGATCCTGAGAAAGCAAGCAGTTCATGAATATACTCAGAGTCTGGGTGCAGGCCCACCTTTCCAACCTGCAGCCTCAGCTGATATTCCTATCCAAGGGTATGGAGGGTGTTGGAGCCACTGATGTGAGAGCCCATATGCCATTGCATCAGCCCCACTTCACAGCAAGGGGGGCTCAGGAGCGAGCCCACAACTGTGGGACCCACTAGTTGTAGCACATCCTGCATCCCCCAGAGATGGCCACCCAGGGGCATAAGACCTGGGTTTTTGAGAGCGTTGAAGCTGAATACATGTGCAGGTCTGTGGTGTGGCCCAGGCATGACTGAACTGAGAATGAGGAGACACCTCAGCAGACAAGATAGACCACAACTGAGGCCACCTAGAGACTTTCTAGGTAGTTTTCTTTAATTAGCATCGTCTGTTGCTCTGACAGGTCCTTGAACCCTTCCCGAGATCCTGTTCAGGTTTCTTCCACTGTCCACTCAACTCCTTGCTTGTTCTAATTAAATACAGGCTGCCCAGCATCAGTTGGCCAGCTGGCTAGCAGAGTTATGAGCTCTGCCGAGGATCTCACTCCTCTTGCAGCCCTAATGACTATTCTGTGTGTTTCATTCTTTGAGCCTTTGCTCTGCACCCATTTGGGGGTTGGGGGTCTAGGTACAGACCCCAACAGCTTGGTGCCTGAACAGGGACTCTACAGTGCAGATATCTGCTGTGGAGGGTGACTTACCTTCGCTGTGCTCCTGGGGTGAAACATGACCCCAATGCACATCTATTTCACCTTAGCTCATTTTCTTCAGAAAATCCCTTCATCAGGTAAGTCATTGGGAATTAAGCACAGCAGAACCACAAAGCAGAGCTGCTTTTCCTTCTTAGGAAGGTGGGCCATGTTACCTCCAAGGATAATATGATGCCACTCTTGTTGGAAATTTATGATTGGTACCCTGGGTATCATGAGGGGTACACTCACTGTGGAGGTTTGGGACAAGATAGGCAAACTGCTGCATGAGGAGCCTTGAGCTCCTATCTCTGTCTTGCACACCTGGTATCTTTGCTGGGATGCTGTGACAACATTTGGCTGGCAAGCAGATGGAGCACCGCGTGGTCAGCCTCCTGCTTTTTCTGGGGATGCCGCTTCTGCTGCTTCTACACCTCCCACATATGCTTCTGACCTCACCGCTGATGCCACCAGATTCAAGCCCTGTAAAACCTCTGGGCAACTCCCCACCAGTTCTAACTCCCATGCAAAAGCTGGCCCAAGAAACCGAACAACATGGGGAATGAATTGCTTGTCCTGTTTTGCGTCAGCAAGTCCAAAGCCTCACTTTGAAAGTTTGCAATACTCTGTGTTTAAAGAGTTTAAAATGGCTGTTAAGGAATATGGACTTAAAAGTACTTTGGAATTGGCATTATTGAGGGTATGGGTCACAGTTACGAGATGACCCCTTTTGGTTGGAAAGCCTTGGTGCGTACTCTTGTTACTCCAACCCAATACCAGGCGTGGCTCCAAGAATATAATGATGCTGTGGACACACACGCTGTAGATAATTTAGATTGCAATATTCCCATAGGAGTTTCTGCACTATCGGGTGAGGGGAGCTTTTTCAGATATTTGCCAACAACTTTGCTGCCACACCCATGCTTATCCTCAAATGGCTCAAATTGCTTTAAAAGCTTGGAAAAGAATCCCTGAAGCAGCGGATGCACAAGGTTTCTTTAGTACTATTAAACAGGAGGCCACTGAACCTTTCCTTACCTTCACAGATAAATAAAGCTATTGAATGCCAGGTGGACAATACAGCAGCAGCCTCTATCTTCTTAAAGCAATTAGCCTATGAAAATGCAAACCAAGACTGCAAAAATGCTTTAAAAGATATTTATATGAAACCTGCTGCTGCCTTGGAAATGCCTGGTATGGTTTATAAAGTTCCTACTACTTTTCATGGTCCTTTATCTCCCGGGACAATTGGCCTACTTCTTTCCTGCTTATATGCATCAGAAAGAGGCATTTTTGTGATTCCCAGTGTCACTGATGCTGATTATACTGGAATATTGTTGCTTCAACTGTGGTCTTTCTCACTCATTCAACTAACTTTCTGAATCTGTAGCTCAACTAATTGCCTTGCCTTATGTCTCCCCTAAAGCTCATGTTGTTTCTTGTGGAAATCAAAGATGTGGCTCTACTGTGATGGCCGCAGCTATTCCTCTGGGAAATGAACACCTAAGCCTCTCTTTAAGTATTGACAACATTTCCTTTTCAGGTTTGCTAGACACAGATCCTGCTGATATGATCTCTGACTCTCCTTCTCTACAGCAGGCCCTTCTGGGCAATGCTGACACACTCACCACATTTTAGTGGATCGAGTCCCGAAGGACTGCCCTCTCTCCTTGCTCATTTTTCATTCAGTCCCTTTCCCATGGGGGCTTTGTTGCCATCCAGAGCAGCAAGGTATTTAATGTTGAATGGTCACATTTACTCTGCTCATCTGGCATACTTTATTTACCATTGTCAGTGCCGTTTCCTCTCTTGTCTCTCAAGAACGAGAGACAGGACTCCCTACACTCCCTGGAACTGATTTAATTGATGATGTTTCACCACTGGTCAAGGCTAACTTTTCCTTTTTGCTGTCCGCCACTGTTTCTCTGCAGGTTGCCTTGGCAGACTATGCTGATCCCATTTCTTTCCATGATCCTTGTTTGTCTCTGTTCACCCTACTTCCCTTTTCTCCTCAGACTTGTTTGTTCATACCTCTTTAAAAGGTGCCCTCCCTGTCTTCACTGGTGGATCCCCCATCATGGAGTTTAACCTACTTTGTTGCTAATACTCGGAAACACCTGTATTCTCTACTGCAAACCTCTGCTCAATGTAGTGAGCTGTCCACTGTTACCCTTGTTTTGCAAGTTTTTTCATCCCAAGCCCTTAACTTAGTTACCGACTCTTTTTATATGTACATAATGTTCTCCTACACTTATCTTCTGCTGTTATCTCTCCTGTGGCAATAGATCCACACCTAATGTCTCTTTTTTTACATTTATAGGCTCTTCTTTGCGCTCACCATGCCCCTCTTTTTCTTTTACACATCAGCTTCTACTCAGCTTTTTACAAGAAGGTAATGCTATTGCTGATCAAGCACTGTGCATTCTCTAGCCTCTTTTTGATAATACTAAAGAAAGCCGTGCCTTTTTTCACCAACCTGCTCATTCCTTGCATAAATTGTTTCATGTTCTCCTTTCTGAAGCTAAAGCTATTTCTGCCTATTCACGTTGTGCTGCCAGGCTTCACTCTTTTGCCTTTGATGCTGTCAATCCTCATGGGTTCTACTCCAAGACCTTTGGCAAACAGATGTCACACATTGTTCTTCCTTAAAATCTTTTTCATTACCTCACATTTCAGCTGATGCCTTTCCTGGCTTCATTTGGGCTTCGCCTCTGCGTGGCAAATTTACCCAACATGTAATTCAACATCTTCTGGCCACATTTGTCACCATGGGTGTTCCTTTCTCCCTTAAAACTGACAATGGTCCAGCCTGTACCTCACAGGCTTTTGCTTCCTTTTGTTCCACGTGGCAAAGTCATGTAACTGGATCCCCTATGATCCCACTGGTCAGGCTGTTGTTGAAGGAGCTCATTGTGCACTCAGATCTCCTCTCTTTGAACAACTGGAGGAAAAGGGCGCACCCACACACACAAGTTAATTCTATTTTGCCTATGGTGCTATTTACTTTAAATCACTTGTCTTTCCAAACAAGACTTTCTTCTTCCCCAATTCAAATACATTTTCACTGGTATGAACCTCTGCTAAAGCCTTTTGTATTGTACAAAGTGCCCCAGACCCAGGCGGGCAGGGGCTGGTGCCCCTGCTGATGTGGGGAAGAGGAGATGCCTCCGGGTTATCCCCAACAGGCCCCATGTAGGTCCCTACTTGTCATGTTCACCCTGTGCAGAATGAGTTGACACCGCAGGCTGCACAATCTAATTCCACAGTTTCACCTGTCCCTGAATCAAGCCCAGCCGCCTCGGATCCTTTTATATGAGACCTCTGCTGATCGGCCTATAACACATCCAACTGGTCAGTTTATAGTTGTAAATTCTAAATTTGTAAGAAGTTACTGTAATTCGGTATGATTAAGGATATGCTTGAGTATACTCTGATTTTGTAAGATCTTTGTCAGTCTGTCCGTGTATCTGTTACCTGTTTGTCCAGTCTGTTTGTGAGCAGTGTTAGGAGTTGCTGAGCTAGTGACCTCTCACATGTGTGGAGCAAAAAGTACAAGTACCCATACAAGAGTGCCCAAGTGGCACGGAACCCCTGGGATACGTCCTGAAAGAACGGGGTGTTGGAGGTGAGCTAGTTTAGCAAAGGGGCATAGGTCCGAGTACATAGACAGTCCCTGGGGAACTTGGAGAGTTCTCATGGATCCCAATGGGCTATATGCTTGTTTCTGTGTTTATTTGAATCTGTTCAGATCATATGTCTACATTTATCCATTTGTCTGCTCTGTGAACAGCTGTTCCCTTTATTTTGAACTCAGTGATTCTTCTCTTTTTCCATTTTTTGATTGTTTGATCAAAAATTCATGTGGGTTATGAATTTACAAAGCATGCTTTCACCTTGGTTTCTGACTGGTTCAAATGACATAAAGATTGGGTATATAGGTGTAATATGTTATTTATCAAGCTTGAAAATCTCATTATTTAGAAAAGGAAAATAATATTAGGATAAATAACAAAATCCCTTAGTGTTGGGATTGTTGGACAGGGCTCTGACTGATAAATAAGAAAGCAGCTGCCTGGTAACATTTTTAACCAGTTCTTGTTTACTGATCAGAGATCCTAATAACCTCCATGGCTGTGTAAGAGACACTCTAACTAAAAGTTATATAATATATTATTGTCATATATTCATACTGGGGTTTTTCCAAAAGAAACAATATAATAAGTTTTTGGTTTGAAAATTCCTGTGCAGAGATTTCCTATGGCTGTGACAGTTGATTGCTAACAACTTCGTGATGTATTGGATATAGTGAGGTTCTTAGATGCATAGGTTTCCCAGGTTGTAAAACAAGGGTTACTTATGGTGACAGACTTCTGTTTCATGTTCAGACCTCTGCTGGTACCAAAGACTTGTGAGATTCACATTCCATTAAAGGTCAATAAGTTAGATAGGAACTTCTTGTGTATTAGGTAAAGGTGATTGACTAAAAGTGATATTATATATCAAACAGAAATTCAGATTATTGTAAGAATGTCATGATTATCATGATACAGTAATAGGTATGGTTTTAATTGCTGATTTACTATGTAAAATATGTAACTGTTAACACTCTGTAGGTATTCAAATGTTAAAACATCCATGGATAGTAGAAAATAGGCTTCATTTAATGTCCTAATATGCTTCATGTTTAAATAAGATAGTAATGTTAAGCTTACTGCCTCTAATATTCTGTATGGTTGTCTTTTCTTTTGGATGTTCAACAGCTGAGGTTTAGAGACCAAAACAGTAGAGACACAGATGGGCTAAAACGATAGCCAACATTTTGGCCCCTGCCCTTCAAGGTCATTCGGGACCCAGGATGTAACCTCTGCTTGCCTCATCCTAAGATACTCCGTCCCTGGTCTTCTGATCAAGAAGATTATGAGACCACAGAAAAAAGTGATCTTCAATGTAAGGTGTGCCTAAAGGAGAGTCACCAGGAGAAAAATCTCCCAAGCTTTCACAGAAAGCAACTTGGTCAAGCAATGGCCGTGACTTATCCAGATGGCTGACACTGACAAAAGAACGAAGAGGTGCTATGCATGGTTCTAGATAATTCTAGATAATTCCTGAGGAGACCTAACTGACCTTGATAGGAAGTAAGAAACGGATTGTATTTAATGCAGGTCTCACCTTAGCTTGGTCTTGAACCTCCTGCAGAACAGTGTGGCCTCTGGAGGTATAATGCAATGTAAGGTGTTGGCTGTGGGGGAAGCCCGGATCACTAACATCCTCTGACAATTGCTGGCTATGCTGGCAGCTGACTACTGTTATAAATTGATGGACTATGCGGAGTTTAAACTGTGGGAGTTCTAACACAGCTTCCCCAGCTTCAACTGACCACCCATCCTGCATATCAACAAAACAAAAAGAGGGACATTTTGGAGAGTGTTGAAGCTGAGTACAGGTGCAGGGCGGTGGCATGGCCTGGGCATGACTGAACTGAGAATGAGGAGACGCCTCAGGAGGCAAGATAGGCCACAGCTGAGGCCACCTAGAGACTTTCTGGATAGTTTTCCTTAACTAGCATCATCTGTTGCTCTGAGGGGTCCTTGAACCCCTCCCAAGATCCCGTTTAGTTTCCTTCATTGTCCACTCAACTCCTTGCCTGTTCTAATTAAATACGGGCTGCCCAGCATCAGTCTACCATCTGGCTGGCAGAGTTACAGGCTCTGCCGAGGATCTCACTCTTCCTGCAGCTCTAAAGACCATGCCGTGTCTCATTCCTTTGAACCTTACTATGCAGCCATTTGGGGGATTGGCAGTCTATGTATAGACCCCAACACTTGGACACATCTGAGTCACAGGCTGCTAAGCATGAGGATGCAATATAAGCATTGATGAAAGACCTTTGTGTACTCTGCCTCCCAGAAAAACAACAACAAAACAGGTGGGACCAGGAGACACAGATGGAAGCAGAGTGGAACCACTCAGCAGCCCGGACACTGAGAGACTGTGTTACTTCGTTCTCGGCTCTGCAGGGTTAGAAAACCTGTCACTCAAAAGAGAAACATGTTTGCCAGGGAACAGAGCAAGAGTCCCTTGAATGATGAGCCATGCTTCTACTCAGGCAAATATGGATTCCTTGGGTCCATGGACCAGCTGGAAAAAGAGAATTGAACATCTTAGCAGGGATAGTGGCTTCTGACCATCAGGAGGAGGCAGGCCTGTTGCTTTACAATAGCAATAGGGACCAGGAAGAATTGGGGTGGAGCACAGATGGTGGCCCAATTGTGGCTGCTGGGGGGAAGTAAAGAAGCCTAAGAAGGGTGTGGGGGAAAGACCCTCAGGTCTTTTGGGGATATAGGTCTGTCTGGCTCTTGGCTCCAGGTAGGCTAATGAGGTCAGCAGAGAATGAATGGAATTTAAAAAGGTCAGTGAAGGAGGGAGACAGTGACTATTACCTGCAACCAACCACAGCAAATGTGGGTGTAGTTTGCTCACAGACAGATATTCCTTTAAGAAGTGAAGCCCACGGGGTAATGAACTGTACTGCAAATGAGGTTAGGAATGTGGCTGCCACCCCGACCCCACTTCCAGAGCCTCACTCAGGGTGTCAGCTCCTCAGCATGTGCCCTGATGCTGCAGAAACTGCTCCACCAAGGTGACTCACTCCCTGTCCCCAGGGAACCCAAATCTGGACACTGAGGAAGGTGGACGGAGAGGAGCCTGGTGAGACCAGCCTGCAGGGCCCCTGTGTTACAGGCAGCTGAGTTAGTTAGAAATATTATAGACAGACAGGGCTGGGCCCTCCATGAAGCCAGAGCATAAGCTCAGATACCTTGCAGCCTTGGAAGAGAGAAACACTTCCTGCTGTGGGCCAGATCTCAAGACAAAAGGCAAAGCAAATACAATCACATCCTAAGGATCCAAAGTCCAAATAGTTCTTTATCACCTGAGGAAGTCAGGAGTCAGCATCCTACAGGAAGAGTCCCTGCTGTTAAGCATGCCTGCCTACTACGTGACTCACTCCCCCATTTGTTCCTTTCGAGTTCCTATTTTTCCCCACCTTGGATGCATCTAACCACAAGATTTTACTCTATAAAAGTCCCTAGAAAAGTCTTTGGCAACCCACTCGGGACCCCTTCTGTCTCTCTAAGACGGAAGCTTTCTTTCTCTGGATAAATATATTCTGCTCTCAACCTCTGTTGTTCCTAAAATTCATTCTTCGAATTTAGAGAACACAAACTCATACCAGACATATGGTAGGTCTGGAATTTCATTCCTCTATATCACTGGGAGAGGCAGATATTGTGCTGGAACATACACAGGTTGCTAGAGGCATCGTCAGCCCTGCCCAGCGCTTCTTTCTGCTCCACCCAGTTCCAGTCATAGATGCAGATCGCAAATCTACCTCTGGCAACCCAAACTCTGGCTTAACATTTGCTACTACAGAAGCTCACCTAAAACAAGAAGTGTGTGAGCCACAGCACAGCTCCCCAGAGTCTCTTTCCCCCACTTTCTCATCAAGCTTCTGCTAAACTTTAGCTGCTCCCGTCTTTTCAGTACTGTATCCAAGGGCCCATTCCCCTTCCACACAATCCACGCTGTTCAGAGTAAATCCCCAGACTTGACACCTACTTGGCAAAGGATCACCATGCTCTTGGACACAGTGCTGCCACCATCTCCCATGTCGTCTGTTTGTGTGTCTGACCATCTCTTTCTTGCTTGCTCTATGTTTATAGCTAATCCCAGGAGGAGGGGCTGGGTGGGCACTCACTACATTTTAGTCCCAATCACACATATCCTATTAGCATAAATTAGTGCTAACGGTTTCATGAAGTATACCCCCAGAAGCGCTTGCATTTTTAAAGACGTTATTAAAGACTGCCTCCCTAACAAAATGTCATGCACGATTAGATAACAGAAAGGCTAAACTTCCCCTTTACCATTCCAAGTACTCATACCCCATTCCTCTGCTTAGATGCAGCCCCTTAACTTACTCAGATACTGCAGGACATTAAAAAAAAATTTTTTTTAAATAACAAATGACTGGGTCCTTGTTAAATGTTAGTTGTGGGGCTGAGCCTCTGACATTCCTGAAAAGCTCACACCAACCTGGTTTCAGACAAACAGCTGAGGCTTGGGGGCCCTAAGTGGCTCCCCAGGGTGTGCAGCTCGGAAGTGGTAGAGTGAGAAAATCCACTCTGCTATTTCACGCCGAGGGGCCCAATTGACTGGAAGGGAAGGAAAGCTCCACCGGCTGGCAAGCAGACGCAGGCTGCCTTTAGCAAAAGCTCAGCAGCGCACTGCAGAAATCGCCATACATTGTATTGTTGAATAAAGTTCAAAGGCACTGTTCACCACTGAGGATCTGAAATAACACACCAGGTTGTGAATGTGTCAGAAGATGTTTGGGTAGGACTTCTTGTATTAAGGTGGAAATTTCCAAATTTTGTCTACTTTTCTTGCCCAGGCTTCAAAGCCATAATGAGGCCATCTGCATGGGTGAGTGCTTCGAACCTGAGTTAAGGCACCCCACTAGGGGGTAGGGTGTCATATATGGTATGGCAAGCTGCTGTCTGGTAAATCTCAGTTGTTAAATGCCAGTTGTCTTAGATGTGCACTAGGAGAGAATGAGAAAGGATACTGTGGCCTCAGCCGCTAAGGATCACAGCGCTTGGTTTAGGGAGCAACAGCTGACAAGGGCAAAGCGCCCAGAAGTTGCCTGTAATCCAACATCACCCGTACTTGTCAGTTCTGGTTCATCTGGTGGTACTATTTCTAGGAAACCACGGAGAAGTATTATTATTACCAATTTTGGACCCCACACTGCATCTTTCTTTCCCCCTCTCAGAACTGTGGAGCCAATGAGACAGAGTCCTGAAAATTTTACTCTTGATCAAGAGTAGAAGACAGAATTAAATTCACGAATGAGATTCTTGATCTTTTCTAGAGCTGGAGATTATAGACATAGAATAAAAGAAATGAGGGGGAATAGGCTACTAAAGGGGATGAGTATTTGTGTCTTTTCTGGGTATGGATAAAGATTTTCCAGGAATTTGGGTGACACCTCATTTTGCTCATTTTGTGTTTCTTTCTGGTTCAGTCATGGCAATTATCAACCTCTCATGGCACTGTGGGTGCATTTAGCTTGCTGATGGGACTCTAATGAAGTTAGACGTTGTCTGGTGGTTGCTGGCAGCCACCTTAGATCCAACCAATTTTGGCTGGCCCACAAGAAGAGGAAATTGACCTGTAGTCATCTTGTCCTTAAAGATAAATAAGATTCTAGTGGGTTGGACATTGAACTAGGTCAAGCAGACCGTACGAGATTGGTATAGGGTAACAAAATTGTGGTCCCTTACAGGACCACCTCAGCAAGTATAACCCTTGGTATTTCCTCTGTGAAAATGCCAAAGATTCAGGGTCAGGGTAAGGTGATTGTGACTTTGGAGATACTAAATATACTGCAACCATATTGTCCACTACGTATTCCACAGTTCTCCCAAGAGATAGGTAGCCAGGTGGGTACTGGGCATGTTTTCCTACAGGATGACAATCCCAGAAATGCTAGTATCTGAAATTTCTCTAGAAGCAGTGAGGGTGGGAGAAGAAGGGAGGAGGGAAGACACAAGGACATAGAATGTAAAGACTTGGTCGCTTCCAGAGCTGTCCCACTTTGTCTACTAGGACTCCCTGAGGCAGGAGCATATGGAGATGGAGTGGATATCCAGGGAACTCTGACTAGTGGGCATTTACAAACAGCTAAGGAGCATTTCATATTTCAAAAATGCACATGGCTGTACTGGGAGCAGCCTTGCTTGTGACAGACACATGGTGGCTTCTTAAAAAACACTGGAAGATCTTCTTATGGTACTGTTGTTACACAAAAACCAATATCAAGCCCAATAGAAGACTCTTTGTAGCAAGGAGTTAGAAGACAACAGTTTATTATGCTAGAGGGCTGGTGGGAATCTCAGTTCCAAATCATCAGCACTCAGGTGCTTTAGATTCTGTTTAAATACAGTGTACAGGAAGTACAAGGCATTCATGATCGGTTACATGGATTGAATTAGGTCATATATTGTCAGGTAAATAATTCTAAATACATTTGCTTAAAAGGAATTGTTTATCATAACAAGGGAACAGCCTGGAGATGAGGGGAGGGGGTTCAAGTGGAGCAAGCAGAGTTAAAAGCATCTTTGACTGGGTTATTTGCCCCAACCAAAGTCTTTGAAGGCAGTTAGAAGAAATATAATTTCTTACTGAAGGGAAACATCAGCTGAGAATAGTCAAACTGGCCGAGTGCATTATCAGAAGAAAGGCAGCTGGACCCAGACAGTCAAGGCTGACTCAAGTTAGCAGGTTAGCTACATGCCAAGCAGCAAGAGTGTAGACAGAGGCTACTATTTGATTTTAACTTGCTACAACATGTCTATAAGTTTGTTATTTTTTAACTGTGCCTTTACTGAGCATATAATTGTGCCCCAACCCCTGTGACTAGAAAATCTATAAGCTTCTCATCATTTCTTCCAGGAGCCAAACTTCTTCAGGAGCTTCCTGGATCCCTGTGCACTAGCTGCAAAAGGGGAAAGTTCAGGAGTCTTCCCCATGGGCAAAAGAATTCCAGGGCAGATATAATCCAGGACTATGTCACCTCGACCTTGTGTGCATAGGAAGATGGCCTGTCTTTAGGTCATTCTTTTGAACTGGCCTGAGGTGTGAAGTAGGTGTCATCCTGGAGGCCAGCTCCAGCTGGTGGCTGCCTAATGCACTGCGTTAAGGTTCTGAAGCGATATCCAACAGGAGAGAAGGAATCTCAGAAATAGAGCAATTATGATCACTTGCCTTTTAGATCCCTTTGCCATTAGATGCAAATTATGGACACACATATAAGTCAACTTTTTGTTGCTGTGACAAAATACCTGAGATAAATCACTGAAAAAGAGAAAGACTTACTGTGATTCATTCGTAGATTGATGTATTTATTCCATCTGACTTTTTGGCATTGTTGCCTTCCTTGTCTCTGTCTATAATATTCTTGAATTTGTTTGCAGTGCTGATTTGATGTTCATGTATCTCTTAAGATGCTCCTTGTTACGGAATATTTTTATTTCTCAATCAATTTTCAAAGAAAGTTTTGAGAATATGTTAGTGTGGTTTGGAAGGTGTTTTCTTTCAGGATTTCAAACACTTCATTCCAAGCTCTCCTGGTCTTTAAAATTTGTGTTGAAAAGTCTGCTGTAGTCCTAATAGGTTTATTTTTAAAGATGATTTTTTGAGTTTTTGTGACAGATGTTTAGATTCTATTTCTTTGTTGGGCATCTTGGACTTTATGATGTGTTGTGGAGAGCTGCTTTTTTATGGTGGTTAGTTCACATTCCGTGAGCCTCACCTACCTGTTTGTTGAGTTGTTTCCTCATACTTGGAAAGATTTCTGTTAAGATTTCTGTAAACAGATATTTTATTCCACATGTGCTGTTTTCTAATTTATCTCTAGTTCCAATTTTCCCAGATTATTCTTCTTAGCATCATTTAAAGTGTTGGATGAATTTTTCTTGCTTTCTTATTGCTTTTAAGGCATCTCTGAATAAATGATCATGTATTTCCATTTTATCCTTGATTTTTTTTTCTTTGTACCAAGGATTGAACTCACGACTTAGCACTTGCCAGGCGCTTATGCCACTGAGCTAAATCCCTGGCTATCCTTGATTTCTGAAACCCTCTTACCACATTGATTATTTCTGCTGTTCATACACTCTTTGTCTTCCAGATTTCTGTTTGGCAGCTTTCTGTGGCATGTATACCTTTGGTAAATTTATCATTTGTGTTTTGAGCCATTTTAATCAGCTCATCAAATGTTTTGTTTGTTTCTCTCATAACCACATTGGTCATTTTGAATGATAGTTTCACTAACTTTTGAGTTATATCCTCTTTGAACTCACTGAGTTTACTTCCTCTTTAATCATTTTTGTACAGCCCACCTGTCTAGTCTTTGCTTTCCTCTCCACTGGTGCCCCTTGGGTCTGTCTTGGAATAGTTGGTATTTACAACTATTGGGGGCATTTTGTTGCCTTGTTTATTCATGCTTTTGTGTGTGCACTGAGGGTTGAGTGAAACGAGTTTGTTGCTGATGTGAACATCTCTTAGGTTCTGTTTTCCAGTGATGTGTTTTTGGCTTTATGTTTCCAGAGGTACTGTGTACCCTTTCAGTCTATTTAATTTAATTGGGTTGAATCCTGTTGTGATTCTCACATGTGATGCATGAAGTGGAGGGTCTGTCTGGTAAGAAAGCTCCCTCAGACACTGTGTGGACCTGGAAGAGAATAGAGAAGGAGTCAGTTACTGTGCTGACCAGTATGTCTAAGCTGATTCTAGGAATTTAAAAAACTTTCTCCATGATTTCTTCAAAGACCAACTGATCATTCAAAAGTGAATTATTTATCTAGGCATAATGGCACATGCTTTTAACACCATCAATTGTAAGGTTGAGGCAAGAGGATTGCTGTGAATTTAAGGCCAGTCTGAGCTACACAGTGAGTTCACGGCCAGCCTGAACGACATAGTGAGACCCTGTCACACACACAAAAAGGGAATTACTCAATCTCCATGCATTTGTATAATTTAAAAAAAAATTTTGGTACCAGGGATTGAACTCAAGATCGTGCACTTGCAAGGCAGGCACTTATGCGGCTGAGCTAAATCCCTAGCCCTATTTGTATAATTTCTGTGCTTTCTCTTGCGGTTGATTTCTATTTTCATTCAATTATGAGCTAATAAAATGCAAAATATTATTTCAATTTTTGTATTTATTAAGAGTTGGTTTATGGCCTAAACTATGGTCTATTTTGGAAAATATTTCAAGGGCTGAGAAGAATGTGTAGTCTATAATCATTAGATAGAATACTCTGTAGACATCTGATGTTGATTTTGGGAGGGGGAAAGGTTTGGATGACCTATATATGACGAGAGTAGAATATTGAGGTCAGCATTTATTATTGTATTGAGTCCTATGATTCCTTTATACCCAGTAGTGTTTTATGATATTGAATGTGCTAGTGTTCAATGTATATATATTTAAAATTATTATATCTCTTGGTGGATTGTTTCCTTCAACACTATGTACTGTCCTTTGTTTCATCTGACTAATTCCATCTTGAAATCTACTTTGTCAGATATAAATAAAACTATTCCTGCTTGCTTTCATGTTCTATTTCCATGGAATATTGTTTTCAATCTTTAACTTTCAACTTGTGTAAGTATATCTTTGTTAGTGAGTTGTGTTTCTTGCAAGCGGAAAAGAGTTGAGTCTCTTCTAACTAAATAAATCAATGTGCATCTTTTAGTTTGAAAGTTAAGACTCCTTACATTAAGTATTATTGAAAGGTATGTATTAATGCCTGCCATTTTTTTGTTTTTCTAATATTTTACTATTTCCTAATTATCAATAGTATATCAACTCTTTCTCTTCTTTGTGTGGGATTTAAAATTCTTTCTCTTCTCCATGTAGGATTTAAATGTCTTTTGAAATGCTGCTAAGTGATCATGAATTTCTTTATGTTTACCTTGGAAGGTCTTTATTTTCCCTTCAATTTTAAAGAATAGTCTTGCTAGATGTTATAATCTAGGCTGACACTTATTTTCTTTCAGAACTTGAAATATATCATTCTTTGGCACTGGTTGATAGTATTTTTTATGACTCTTAAGCAATCTCAGTTTTGGTATACTAGGAAGAACAACTGATTAAAACAATTATGTCACTTTGGCTAGAGTAGTAAAATCAGCAATTATAATAGCATCAAATGCAGCCTAGAAAATGACAAACTGGTATCCATTAATTTGGCACCTTTAACCATATAAACTAGATTTATGATTAAAACAAGCCAGAAAATTATATTCAGTTAAATAAGCCCTTGAATGATGATTTTACCCTCAGGAGAGAAAGTTTAAAAGGGGTTGGGGGAAACATGGAGAGATAGAAGAAAAGGCGGAGATCAGAAGCAAGGCTGGAAGACAAAGAAAGATGATGTAAAATTTGGGAAATTCGTGAAGAACATAGGAAGGAAAGAGAGAAGGAAGAAATAAAAAGAACAGAATATTAATGACAAAAAACTGGAAAGCATTTTCACACTCATATAAAAACAACAAACAACAAAACAAAACAAAGTGAAAGAAAAACATAAGAAGAAATGTCCACTTCAAGACATGGTCCTGCTGTCACTGATAGTGTGGGCAGACAGAGTCCGGATCTGAGTTGATTAACCAAGTAGGCCAGCAATACAGTGGTGTAATCCCAGAAAGCCTGAACCTTTAGTTCCACCGAAGTTCGGGCTAGTTTCTGGCTGTGAGGCTGGAACCAGACCTGTTCAGCTTACAGCAGTCTGCACCTGCTTTGGCTTTAACTCAGCTCCTTGCCAACTCAAACTCAGCTTCCTGACCTCCTGCCAGTTTGAACTCAGCTCTCTGACCCCATCACTGAGAGTTATTAGACAGAGCCAGCTCACAGCTGTTCTGAGTTCTAAGCTCAACTGGCCCTTCTCCAAGATGGCTACTGGCCAATCACTGTCTCCTAGGGACATCTGAATCTGAATAACTCAGCAGCCACTGCAGTCTGCCATGTCCGTTGCTCCCTTCCACCCGTGCGTTTCTCTGTGGAGGCCTCTGAGGTTGCCAGTCATCAGTGTGTGTCTGCAGGTTTGGGCTGCCCCTCCCATACAGGGAGTTCGGGCCCAGGGAGAAAATGGCGCCTGCCACTTCCTTTCACTTCACTGAAGTCTCTCTTTGCTCTCCCCTGGGCTTCAGTTCTTGCTTCAGGTTTTTCCTGGGTCTTGAGGAACCGCTTTACTCTTCTCTCCTTCACTTCTCTTTCAGTGTCTGGATGCCAAATCTCTGAGATTCCTGGAAGTTCCGCAATAGTTCTTAAATCTTCTCAGTGTTACCAGAACTTTGACCAGTCCTCACGAGGGCTCCTAAGAGACAACAAAAGATTCTTCCAAGATCCATTAGACCCTAAATGACCATCAAATATATATTGATATTATATTTTCTCAAATATTCTTAGACTGTGGTATATATTAACTTTCTAAATGGATTTACACTCAAAATTTCATTGCTTCTTAACATTATTATATCTGTTGATATAATCCAGTGGTAGACGTAAAGTTTTTCTTTTATAATTGTAGAAAACATCATCATGATTATAAGGTGTCGATTGAACAACACATGCAATATAGAATATAATAACCTCATATTTAGATATTACTAATTATAATTCCATATAATTAGCTCTTTTAAAATCATCTATTGTTATTTATTTGGATTGAAAACAAATATACTCTGAGGCTTTGAGTTGTCTGCTTAGGCATTTTGGTGTGGATGATAAAATGATGTCAAATTCTATAGTACTGAGTTTGTATAAATGTTTATACACATTCAATTTCTTTAACAGATTTCCTCTCTGTAAGACGCAAAAGTTCTACCTAATCAATAACATTAGTGAAACTGTTCATTTGGGCAGGAAAATCATGGAGTAGACGTAAATGCCCTGAGGTTTAATAAGCGGTTTCTGGGAAGCTGTGTGACTACAGTAGTGTAAGTATTACCACAAGTTGTTATTATTTGATTAGCTCTCTTCAGAAGAGTCTTTTGAGATTTGGGTCACAGCCTGCATGTAATCATTTATCTCCTCAGTTATAGGAGTAAACCAGAAGTAAACCCTGATGTCTCTGCCTAGGAACATTGTTATTTTAGGTTCTTAGGATCTTAGGTGCAGCAAATCCCTTTCCAGGCTAGTTAAAAGTAAATTTCCTAGCCTATTTTTGGAAAAGAAAAGATTTCTTCCTGTATGATCAACTGTTAAATAATCAGAGATCAGTTTCTGAAATGCATAAAAATCTGTTAAAAAGTTATCTTTGAAATATAGACATGTTTTCTCTTATTCATGTAAAATAAGAGAGATAAATAACATGAAAGTATAAAGGAAATTATTAGAGAAA